>NJRL01000584.1:0-15803 GCA_003063815.1 Aphaenogaster rudis | reverse complement strand
CTCTTGAATCTCCTCATCATCTCCTTCAATTCTGCCTCTCTCGTCGCCATTAACACTACATCATCTGCATATGATATTGACCAGAATTTTTCTTTCCCTATTATAAGGCCTCCTGGTTGTCCTTTTTCCATTTCTTCCTCTAAATCCATGATGTATAGATTGAATAGGTTCGGGCTCAACGGGCATCCTTATCAAGGTACTAAAGATGTTTATTTGAATTCGCTCAATCTGAAAATGTTATGAAAAATATGGATTTCCATTTGAAAAAACGAAGTTGACCTTCATCTGACCTTAAATAGATGTTTCAAGATCAAACCAAGAAGGTCACCATTGTACGTCCCCCTCTAGACCATACACTTTTATTTGAAAAGTTTTTTTTTGTAAAATTGCATATTTTCGAAATGTTTGCCTGTTAAGATTAAAGACACACCCTGTATATGTGTGTATATATGCTACATAAACTCATATTCTTTACAAAACAAGAGATGGTAGTTTCTTCGCCAGTCAATTAAACAATAAATTGAAGAAAATGTATTCGACGTGTCTGGCAATTTATTAAAGATGTTACATTAAAACTGTGTGGTTTTGGACATTTTTCCTGATTCGTGCTCGTTAGAATTCCGTATGCGTCTTTCAAATTGACAAAGAATTTTAATTCTATTTCATATCGACGAACAATATTTTCCATAGATGTGACTTATTGCGTGCACAATGGTTGAGCTACGGATTGTTTTTTGTTCGTCTCTTTATTAACCTGAGGAGGATCGTAATTCACGATCGAAACGTCGTTTTTAATGTAACATCTTTAATAAATTGCCAGACACGTCGAATACATTTTCTTCAATTTATCATATTCTTTATATCACATCTATACTAATAACTGCATCAAAGTATGCATTTGCATGTTTTAGCTCGCATTGATGTTGCCTGAGAGAATTCTTCTATTATCGCTTTCCTTTTACTGCCATGAAGTTTCATATTATACCGTAACATAAATGAATAATTTACACAGAAATAAAGATTGAGGAGTTAAATTTTTTTATTCGAAATTAAATAAAGTTTTGACAAAATTTCATTTTCTTCAATATTTTAATAAATATATTAACTTTAATATATTAATAACTTTGTATAGCAGTAATTTATAACTTATATATGTATTTTTTATATGCAGGGTGGTCCACTTAACTCGAGCATCAGAAATGTCTCACTTATTTTTGATACGAAAAAATGTTTAAGGAAAAAGTTGCACCGTTCGAAGGGGCAATTGTGTTGACAGAAAAAGTTTTTTTCAAAGTCTTTTTTTTAGAGATATCAAGGTCAACGTAATTTTTTTAAATGGAACCATATA
This sequence comes from Aphaenogaster rudis, assembly GCA_003063815.1. Lineage (NCBI taxonomy): Eukaryota > Metazoa > Arthropoda > Insecta > Hymenoptera > Formicidae > Aphaenogaster > Aphaenogaster rudis. Next base: position 14,455 of record NJRL01000584.1, on the reverse strand, counting down.
ATTTTCTTTTTATATAATATAATTCCACTAGTTATTTGAAATATAAAAGTATTGAGGTGAAGTTGTCAAAAAATCAATAGTTTGCGAGATATTTTATACTTTATTTTGGCACATTTTGAAATTAAATATATCTCCTAAACTATTCATTTTTTGATAACCGTACTTTAATATTTTTATGCACGAAATAATGAGGTAAATCGATTGATATAAAGAAAACACATAGTTGCTCTTCAAAAATGTAACTGCACAATTGCATAATTTTTTTAAAGCAAGTATGTGTTTTCTTTACATCAATTGATTCATCTCGTTATTTTGTACATAAAAACATTAAGGTGTAATTATCAAAAAACGAACAGTTTACAAGATAGTTTTATATTTCATATCAAAATATGCCAAAATAAAGTATAATATATCTCGCAAACTATTGATTTTTGGTAACTTTACCTTAATACTTTTATATTCCAAATAACCTTAATACTTTCATATTCCAAATAACTAGAAGAATTATATTACATAAAGAAAATCATATGGTTTCATTTTAAAAAATTACGTTGACCTTGATATTTCTTAAAAAATGACCTTAAAAATAACTTTTTCTCATCATAATTGCACCCTCGAACGGTACAACTTTTTTCTTAGACATTTTCTCGTATTATCAAAAATAAGTGAGATACCTCAGATGCTCGAGTTAAGTGGACCGTCCTGTATATAAGTATAATACAAATATTTTAAACATTTTCTGTAATAATTAACATTCTATTGTATATCATCAGGATGCTGTTATAAACGAATTGAAGAACAAGACACGATTAGTGCAAGAGAAAAAGCTGCTGCAACAGGACGAAGTGTATAACGGTGCCCTAGAAGATATTCTTCTTGGTCTCAGGTCCGAACCATATCGCAGAGCGGATGCTGTAAGACGTAGCCAACGACGACGTATCGATAATCATAGACTCTCGCGCACTGCCGAAGAGCTTGAACTCTAATTGTTTTGCATTTCTGATACACTACCGCTCAAAAGTATTTGCCCACATTGTCTTCCTTAATCAAGTTAAAGAAATTCAAAAGATTAATGAACAATTTTAAGAATAGACATTGAATTTAATAATGTTTGATAGATGAAAAATTTCGCATTCTACATATATAAAGAGAATATAACAAAATTAGAACAGAAATTAAACATATAAAAAATACATGTAGAAGTCAGTGGGCAAATATTTTTGAGAAATTGTGTACATACGCATTTTAAAGTGTTTATATTTTAGGGAACGAATTTACCTTGCAATATTGAAGCTTCATTGTAATTTAGCTTTATACATATAAATATGACGGGAATCAACAGAAAACACCAATAGTTTGTGAATACTTTTGAAAATGTTAACAGCGCGCACAACTTAGATAGTCACTTGTACATTTTCTCAATTTTTGAAAGCATTTTACTTGTATACTTCGTAATAAGTATACAAATTCGGAACTGAACGACAATATTCAGTACGTACAATTAGATGAGGCTTTTGTGCTCGAATTGAATTAGTGGTGCTGAAAATTCAATAGTCAAGCTTGAAATTTACACCACTTTAGGATATAAATTTTTCGAATGTGGTATTTATCGCGAGGCGACAGGGGTCTTAGAAAACACATTTAACGATCCTTCTGCGCATAGCTCGTATGTGAATCTCATAATTAAAGACATATATATATATATATATATATATATATATATATATATATATATATAAGTTCTTTTCAAGTTAGCATAATATTACATAAATTAAGGCACTTGTTTACACCTCTAAGTAATTCTTTTTAATATTTTCTGACATTATGCAAAATTGTTTATAATTACCTCAATTACGCTATTATCTTTCTTTCGTTTTCCTTTATTTGATACACGCACACACACACACACACACACACACACACACACACACACACACACACACACACACACACACACACACACACACATGTAAACGCGTAGAACTGTTTAAATTTAGTTGTTGTTAATTGTTATATATGTATTTTTTTTGAAAATATTTATAATTTTCATATCAACTTAATGTCTCTGTTAATTAAATTAATTGTTTATAATCTAAATCTTGTAATTGCTTAATATCAAATGGACAAAGTCATATAACTCGTAATGTAAGTTTGTGTGTAAAATCACTCTAGCAGTCACAGGTTTTAATAAATCTATGACATAGTATTTATGACATTCCAGCGATATATGTAATAAGAGCTAGGAAAACTTGCTACGGAATTATTCAAATTCTGTCAGCTTGAAAGCAAATGTACAAGATTTAAAATAAATGTTTACACTTTTGTATCACGAATTATAAAAATGTATCTTCTTATAACAATAATAAAATCGAGATGGTATGTTATACAAAAGTGATAATTGACTATACGTGGTACTTGTAGTTTTCTGCGATATATTATAACATATATTATTATGATATAAAATATATAAATGAAAATGAGATCTTGGTTGTGTGTCTCAGATCTCTTGAAAGTATTTCGAAAATAATTTTGCAACACATATTACTTATTACATTCCTTAAACACACGCATACACACCTCTTTATCAAGAATATATTATAATATACGTAAATGTAAAGTAAAACTACACAAGAGCGTCTAATAATCGATGTATATCGAGCTGTAATATATAGAAGAGACAAAAACATATGAATGAAAAGTTTGTACACACATCGATTATTGCTATCATTCTTTAAAATTCTTATTACCAAAGCGTACAGTAAAAGACTGCAATTCTATAAGCTTTTTCCTGATTGAAAACATATCGCGAACTTTTGCAAGAATGGAGTTATATTTTTACTTTTGTACGATTTTGATATTATATATTACTAGAGAAAAAAAAGGATGTAAATATTATTGTAATATAGAAAATATTGGAACGCGAATATAATGTTATTACTATTACTGCTTAGAACAATTGCCAATGTGATGTTTAGATAAAATATTTTCTGTATTATATTATTTAGCACATACTGCTTATTAGTAATATGTGATGAAGAAAAATTGCTATTTCGACCCTCTTTAGAATTGAAACACTATGCTATTTTATATATCTTTTATGCAAAAACGTGTGTGTATATACACACACACACGCACACACACACACACACACACACACACACACACACACACACACACACACACACACAAAAAGATATGCATTTCATTATATAAATTGTAAAAATTAGCAATATGCTCATTGTATAAAACCAGATATAAATAAATGTAATAATTAATACTTCAACAAAAATTGGTGTACTCATTTACATTATATAAAATTATTAACGTGTATGTACGCGCGCGCGCACATGTACAAAGTGAATTATCATATACTGCTACGATTATATTATAGTGATATTGTTCATATATTGATCACACACGATACAAAATATATTAATAATAATAATAAAATTATAAATGCATTATTTACGATAACAATATATTTTCCACTGATACACAATTAAGTATCCAACGCTGTTTTTCTCTAAATGAATAAACTAATTACCACACGTATGTTGGCCTATGGTTAGCGAATTATTGCCATTTATATTTTTTACTATGCAACATTTATTGGTCATTAGTAAATTAGTATGCCCATTTATATCTTTTAAAGTTGTTTATTTATTGTTCGTATAAACTACATTGTAATAATTCATGTAAAATATTTTTATATACAAATATACAATGTACAAAAGGCACGATATATCTACATTCTTTAGCTCATATACAATTAAATACAAGACGATAAAATAAAACGTAGAAATGTAGAAAGTATGTATAATAAATGTCGTAAAAATTTATTATCAGCAATTGTTTCATAGTACCATTAAAAAAATTAAATATATTGTGCTTTCACACTTCACAGATATTATATTATTATTCTTCATATATCTTTACCATTTACATTAATCTTCTTCACAAGTTGTCTTGTATCTCTTTTTCATATTTTTTTCGCATTTTATTTCGATAACACGTAGAACGCTATAGCTCTAAAGAGACATCACATAAAACATGAGAAAAAAAATATATATATATAATTTAAACAATGTTGTTTCCTTACATTACATACATATACAGAGTGTATAATCGAGTAACAAAGTAGATTTTCGGTTAAATTTCTAACAAAAATATATCGCGTCGAAATATCTTTCAGTTACAAATTCAGAAATTTTCAATAATTAAATTTCAAAAATAAAGATTGATAATAAAATCTTTATCTTACCTTAAACGAATTTTATTTTAATAAAAAATTTCTTTTAGAATTTGCATTGAAGTTTTTTTTAATATTAGATATTTAATATTATCAATCAATTTTCTTAATCTGAAACCATCACTTAATGATTTTAAGATATTCTATATCATATAAAAAAGGTGTTTTATGTTTATAATTTACATATTCTGTTACAAATAATGTATGATAATTTTCCAAGCAATATTCAAAATATATGTTTTATTATAAGCCTGTCAGCATCAATGTCAAAAAATATTGTTGGGATCCATATTGATACGTTTGTTCATTTTTTAAATATCAAATTTTAAATGAAAAATATGAAATACTAGTAGCTTCAAAAAGTTCCCGGAATTGATTTATTACACAGAAATAAGTAACCTCTTTTACACCTATTTACATAATATTTCCTCCAAAGTAATTTCCTTGAGCAGTGACATACTCTTGCCAACGTTCATAAAACTTAAAGCATTTCTGGAAATCATTTTTTGATACCTCTTTCAGTGCTATCGTTGCATTTGCAATGACTTCCTCGGCGCTTGCGAATTGTTGTCTTTTCAGACCACTTTTTAGCCGCGAAAATAGGAAAAGGTCGGGCGGTGACAAGTCCGGAGAATAAAGCAAATGCTCCAAAGGAAAAAGGTATCGAAAAATAGTTTTCAAGAATGCTTCCAACTTTACGAACGTTGGCAGAAGTGTGTCACAGCCTAAGAAAACTACTTTGAAGGAAATTTTATATAAATAAATGTAAGAGATTACTTATTTCTGTGTAATAAATCAATTCCGGGAATTTTTTGAAGTTACTAATATAATGATCGTGACAGCGCTAAAGATAATGAGAATATCTGAAATTAATCATTAACTATATATATACAAACATATACAGACCATCATTTCCTTGTCCTAATATTCCTCGTTTCTTCGTTTTTAATTTTATGAAAAAAATAAATACTTATTCCTTTTTCCTCTTTTTAATTTATGAATGTAAGTGTGAATAAAAAATATATGATGCTATTTCTCCATTTACAACATTTGGTTTAAATGCATTTTATACAACCTTTTTATGACTTGAAACTTATTAAATAGATTAAATTGGACGTATCAAAATCATTTTGGAGAATTTGCAAAATATAAAAATTATTTGTGAACTTTTCGAAAAATATTACACATTGTATTAACATATTATCACACACATAATTATTATACTCTCACAGTCTATATATTATTACGATAAAATTTAAAGTCTGTATATATATATATCATTACACGTGTATTCTTTGTTCCGTTTAAAGAGCTTAATAGAAAATACATATGATACATTCATCATACCCACATAAAAAAATGTAGTCTTGATAAAATATAACCACAGCGTATTGTAAGAGATATAGTGCACTACTAACATAATACTCCGAATTTTAATAATCGCATCTATGACTTGACAATTTCAAGTATCAAGAGAATTTTCTATTAAGCTGAGTTTATTGTATATAGAATATAATTACTAGAACTATATTTATGAATTTGTTATTGCGACGAATGTCAATAATATATTTTTTTTTCTCTTATATCTTCTATAAATCTTCATAAAAATCATAGGCGTTCCCTGTGTAATGAGCATTAGTATATTAATCCTGTATGTATAAATAATAATATAAACCAGTATAAAAACAAGGTATGTCCGAAACAATATTATTGTTATAAAAACGACATAAAAGTATCAATTATATAAACTGAATCTGATTATCTTTATAGGAATGTAAAAATTTCATTTACAAAATATACCGATTATCAATTATTTTTTTATATAATTATGTTTGTATGAAATAATATATAAAGAGCCTAAATGCGATATACCTTTCAATACCTTTTACGTACACAGACAAACATATACACAAACATACACGCGCGCGCACACACACATATATACATACATACATACATGTATAATTTAGTACATAATTAGTATAATTCCGGTTAATAATAGAAATACGTAGTGTAAATTTTCTTATTAGTAAACTTATTCCGCTTTATTGAACTGTTGCACACTAAAAATAACAAAGATTTTATGTAATAGATGATTTATAGAACTGGAATGACTTGTAATTTATAGCACGGCTGCAATGCTGTTTGGAGAAATATATATATATATATATATATATATAGTGGACCCAAATATGTGGTACAACCGGAAAAGGAGTGCTTCTATAGCTTCAAATAAGTCGAAATGATAGAATACATTTTTTTCGAATAAGATTCCGTTTTCGAGAAAAAGAACTTGGAAAGTTAAACAAATGTGCACTTGACTTCAATATGTGAAGAATTAAAAGGATACTAACATTACAAACAATCCATTCTAATTTAATTCACAGAATACAATTTTATATATGACAAAACGTCCAACATTTTCAACAATAGCTTAAATGAATAAAAAATAAATGTATAAGAAATAAAATTATTCTTCGTCTCACACAAATTCACTGGTTTATCTTAACAGTCAACTGATTGAATTAGTTAATCCCCTGATAATAAACAAATCATACAGAACATCTGTAGCAAAAACCGTTATGTTAAATATCAATCAAGTGCACGCATAGTCGATTAACTTTCAAAGTTCTTTTTTTCAAAAAAACATGACCTTATTCGAAAAAAGCCTTATTCTATTATTTCGATTTTTTTGAGCCGTTAAATCACTTTGTCGGTTGTATCACATATTTGAACCCACCCTGTGTGCGCGCGCGCGTGTGTGTATGTGCGTGTGTGTGCACATTAAATTATTGAATAAACTAATAAAAGGATAATATATAGAAATTTCTTGATTCCGCATAGAATCAAACTGGCTTAATCATCAAATCATCAATCACTACATAAAATCTCTGGAGATAATTTATGTGCATATACATACGATAAAAGATACTATTACATTCGTTGCCAGAAACAGTTTTATAATAATTTTATATTATAAAGGATATATACTTCTTACTTTCTTTAGAATTTTTGGTATCTACAATGGTTCAGTCCAAATTGTGTCAGATTTTTCAACTGACATTTACTTGCAAACAAATAAAATAACAAAATTTATAAACAAATATGCATGCATATAGACAAACACAAAATTAAATTTATAATACTAAATTAGATATACAAATTGCTGTTCCAATCTATTAAATAATATGGAAAGTCAAAAATGTATGATTAATTCGCATAATATGGAAAAAATAATACTGATTATTTCATTTAAATTTTCTTCTGAAAGTATAATAATCAATAAAGGATCAGTCATCAAATATATAGAATAAACAAATAAAACTTGTTACATTTATGATGTAATACAATTACATTGAAGTTTAAAACAGCTGCTATTATGTTTCTTTAAAATGTATAATTAATTTTGTACTTCATAATATTTAATTTCAGAAGTCCACAGAACTCTTCCATATTATATATCTAAAGATACGTAATATATGATATATAAAATACATAATATATAAAAAATTAGATACGTAAAAGGACTTGGAAATTTTAAATCAACATTGTATTTTTTATATAAAGAAACAGTTTCACAATTAATGTAATTATTTTCAATTTATAACAATAACAGCAGCCTAGAATTCATTTATATTGAATAGCATTGCTTCTTCAGAAGAAGAAATAGACGAACAATTTTTTCCCACAGCAATTTGAACACAAACTGGTTAGCTTCATTTGGTTTATATGGCTTGAATCTAGTATTTGGTTTTCTTGTTATTTAACCGTTTGAGTGCTGGAAGCGGTCGCAAAAATTTATGCAAAAAGTGTTAAGCAAGCGCTGCAATAGACCCATTATTGATGCATTCAATTTCTACCGCAATTCTCAAGAATTAATGAATAACTACATATAGTTCAATCGAACTATCCTCAGATACTAGATAACAATATCCATTAATGAAACAAAAGGAGAAAGCGATAGCGCTTGTTAAACATTTGCTAACATGAAGCAGGAAAAGCATGATCGCGCTTGTTGGCATTTTTTAACATAAAATGGAAGAAGCGCAATCATGCTCCTTGGCATTCAAACGATTAATGTACTCAGTAATAAAGATAATTAATCTTAAATAAAAAATAAGTTATTTGTAGATTTGTGAATCCTGGTGTTTAATATAACAACCAGCACAATAATCTTATATATTAAATCGAATGGGAAAAACATCGAATCACATATATCTGTACAAACATCAGAATCTAAACTGAATTATTTGCAACTGATCCTTTCTTTTTATACAAACATGTCAATCCATTATTGTAGAAATTATTGACAATATACAGAATACAAATAATTATGTACAATAGTTTATATAATGATTTTGCAACTATTCAATATTTATCAAAAGTACAATGAAAAAAATTTATCTTTTATATATATATATATATATATATATATATATATATATATTTATATATATAGAAACACGCGCACATACACACACGCACGCGCACCCACACAGTGTATATAAAGTCAAATCGTTTTTAATATATCTTTACATCAGGCAGTTTTTTCTTCTTTACTATAAATGTATCTATATATGAAGGTAAATATTCAAAAGAATCGTGTATATCCATACATATATATTGTCTTATCAAAATGTGTTTTGACCTAGTATATAATGCAATATTCTTCGAAAACTACAGATTGGATTAATAATATATTGAATGTTAAATTTCTGACGCATACCTTTGTTTTACTAGCTGCTTTATCTGGTTAATTACTTCGCTTCTACATTATTGAAGCATGAGGGATTCTAAATTTCGATGCAGAATAGTATCCTTTACAGCGTTAAAGACAACTTTAATATTTTCTGTGTCCACTGCAGTAGTGAAGTGATGAAACAACGGCTTTCTTGGATCCCTCTTGACCGAGACGAACATATCAAGGATAAAATTTTGCACGTCCTTCATGGAATGTGGATCACCCGTAAATTGTGGAAAATACAAACGGACATTTGTATCTTGTGATCTCACTTTCTTATCAAGTAAATCCGTTTTGTTTAAAAACAAAATTATAGAGACACCACAAAATATCATGTTGTTCACGATTGTATCAAATATATTTTTAGATTCTTCCAATCTGTTAGTCCTCCTATAAGATGAATTGATAAAAGCAAAAGTATTATCATTATATATTTTATGATTTTGTAGAATAAACAAGAAGATAACATACCTATCTTCCAACAAGACCTGATCAAATTCTGACGATGATACAAGAAAAAGTATAGACGTCACACAGTCAAAGCATTGGTACCACTTTTGCCTTTGAGATCTTTGACCGCCAACATCAACAAAGAGGAATGGGATATTATTAATCGGTATTACAAATTCGGAAATTCCTTTTGTTGCTTTTCTACAGTGTAAGATATCCTGATGTGTAGGTGTATAGTCCTGAAAAATATTTCTTTTATACACTTTGAGAAGTAACAATAATCAAATTTAAAAATAATATATATGTTACAGTAAATGTGTTAATTCAGCAAATGTATACGCTTACTAGTCAATGTATGCATATACATATTGATAAGTAAATGTATTCAGTAGCAATAAGATTTAAACTTTTAATAGTAGAACCATATATTTTCACATGTAATTTAGTAAATGTATGCACAAACAAAAATAAATCAATTTAAATGAACACTTTTACTAGTAGATGTGTTACAGTAAAAGCGTAAAATTTGGTAAATGTATACACTTACTAGTCAATATATGCATTTACGTTTTATTGGCAAAAGTGCACCAAATTCGCAATGTAGTCTCTCCTTTCAGGTATTATTTAAAATGTGATACAAAACACGCTTTAGCGGGGTGCAGGGGAAGGGGCTCCGCCCCTCCATTCTCTGCTTTAACCAAAAAGGTTGTTTCACCTGGGGTGAACCTTTTTGGTTAAAACAGAGAATATTTAGCGATATGCTTTTACTAATGTGTTGTAGCAAATGTATGCATTGTCTAGTAAATAAATACGTTTACTAGGAATAGTAGACATTTTTATATTTAGTTGATACTTTTGCTAAAATCTTACGTAAATATATACATTGACTTGTAAGTGTATACATTTACCAAATTTTACGCTTTTACTATAACATATATACAAACAGTATAATACTTTTCTCTATGCGTTTTAGTAAATAAAAATATATTAAATTGTTGTAATTATAAATTGCCAAAAGTATTACCACTCTTGCAATCCTATCAAGATTATCCAAGAAGTATTGGACAGAATCACTCTGAAAATAGCAAATCACATATATAAATACATAAATTAAAAAACAATATGGTAATAATAAATAATTATATATATTTCAATGTTTTAGTATTAAAACATTTACACATTCTATATCATACATATATGATGTGTGTCTAATATTAATATGAGAAAAAGATCTTACTAATTGAAATTCTCTTCGCCTGTCAAATGCTCTTCTAATTGACGCATCCTTCCATAAACTCTGCAATGCTGGTACATAATGCAGAAATAATCTAGTGTCCAGCACCATAGTGTTCTCAAATTTGAGTAATTGAAAACCGATATCATAATTCTTAGGATTCTCCCAAGGAATATTTAATTTATCCCGTGCATCCACTAGAACCTTCATGCCCTTTATTATATTCTGGTAGATTACATGTTGGTATTCCTTAATTAGTTCGGGCTGAAAAAAAATATAACATCAAATTTAATCCTATAAAGTAAGCTTCTCATGGATGAGATGATATTTTATGATATGATATGACATTAGTGTGCTTTTATGAAATACTTTATGATACATAATAACATTAAATGTTAAGAGAAATATACTTAATGCTTAAAATTAACGATAAATAATTATAGATAAATACTACATTTATCTATAATTGAATGTTTAACGTATTGTCTTAATTTCAATGAAGAACATTCATTCTGATTAAAATAAGTTTTAGTTGTGAAATTCTATTGATTTTAAATTAAATTAAATTGATTCCCCTTTGCTGTAAGTAAAAGAATCAAAGATGTTTGGAGCAGGGGCACATGATAAATGGCTGCTGACGATTCAGATAGCTGGTGAGATTCCCTAGGCCAAGCAGAACGAAGAAGCTCTCATCCATACAAACTCGAACTTGCTGAGCAAAAGGACTCGCTGCTGGTTATGTAGGGAAGAGAGTGAAGATAGCTTGCATATACTATGCTGCTGTCCTTGCTACATTTGCTTGCAAAAGATACAGATCTTAGGGCTGTATGTTTCTTCAGCCAAAGGATTTTGAGGAAAAGAGAATAAGTAGTCTCATGAGTAGTCTCATGAGTATACAACTGGTATACAACACTAGGCTCGGATTGACAACCTAACCTAAACTCGGAAACCAGCAGGGAGTTACAGAAACTTTTTAGATCTAGATGACGTTAGGGTCTGATTTACATCCATTTCCACCAATGTAGATTAACTTTAATCTCGGTTTAACTTACACTTCTATATCTTTTTCTAGTTCTAAGAATTAGAAAGAGATAAAGAGTAAATTAAACCGAGATTAAAGTTAATCTACGTTGGAAATGGACATTAGTCCCACTCGCTTCTTTTATTACTACTACTATTATTAGTTAATTAAATTGACAATTTACTTTGTAAAGGATTTGAGGTGCAACACAAAATGTCCATAATCAAACCTCTATACTTTTTTTGCATTTTATAGTTTTATCTCTATCGTTATATAATTCATATATAATTTACATATATACATTACACAGTATATTACAATTATTTACTATGCTATTTGTATTGAGACATTTTTTTCGTAAGTTTCCTCTTTTCGACTGTAATACCAACTCTTAGCGAAACGTAAACCCGACGGCGGTCAAATTTAAATTCCATTTGAGTAAAATTTACAATCAACGATCACAACAGTGGCTCGTTTAGACTTTAGCGAGAACACCATTGTTTTACGAATGAGATAAAGAATCTAGTTTCATAACAATAGAGTATTATACCGACAGAAACATTACTTTATCAATACAAACATTTGGGAAGAACTCAAAATGAATGTACATAATTATGTGGGCTAAATCGGCGAATGTTTCGCGTGAGACAGCATCGACCGGGAACAATGCTCTAAAGTAGGGCTATTACTTTTGACAACTTCGAAGATTCGAAGTTAACTTCTAAGCTTCAAAGGCACCTTAAACTTGGAAGGTTCGGAGTTAACTTCGAAGCTTCAAAGGCACCTTGGACTTTAAAGGTTCAGAGTTAACTTCGAAGCTTCGAACCCTCGAAGTTGTGAAAAGTAACAATCCTACTCTAAAGCGGAACGCCGCCGATTGAAGATTCCGCCGCGATTCTGTCACGTGGTGTCCGCGCTCCTCGTGGTCCTCGGGCTCCTACCTCAAACTTGATCCCATGAATAATCCGCATCTGCTTGAGGAATGTCGACTTGCCGCTCTCCCCCGCGCCGAGCAGCAGCAGCTTCACCTGCCGGCGAAACGTCTGCCGGTCTTTCTCCAGCATCCGGTCGATCTCCTGGCTCTTGTAACGCTGCTCGATCTCCTCCGGGCTGAATTTGAAACGCAGACAACACGACCACGTTAAGGAGCTCGCCATCTTGCTACCCTGCCTCTCTCGCTCACTCTCACTCTCTTTCTCTTTCTTTTTTTATTCTCCTCCTCCGTCGCCACTTTCCTTCCTTTCTTCCTTCCTTCCTTTTGCCCTTCCTTCCTCGCTTTTCCTCTTCTCCCGGCGTTCCCGGGAGTGATGCCGTCTCGACAACAAACCGACGAAACGTACAAACGGAGCGACCGAACGCGCACTGGCAACACGGCGACGTCGGCGACTCGCGTACGAGTTCCTCGTTCCTCGTGCCTCCCCCTCCCCGACTGTCACTCACCCACCCACCCCGCGAAAGCGCAAGCCGATCGGGAATCGCCGCGCTGCCGATTCAGAACCGCATTTCTCGGGCAGGCGTAACCGGCCGGAATGCGCGATATCACCACTACACCAACACCATCACCACCACCACCGAACGGATCTTGTGCTTGCACGCTAGTCGACGCGCAATTTTTACCAATCGATCCCAATCGAGCTGCGTATATTCGCACGTATACCGTTATAATGCCGCGTTACATTACATTACACACACGACGTTACGGTACACGTAGGGCGTACGATACAGGTCCGAGTTGTACGGATACGGAAGAATATATTATAGCAGCACCGATGATAAAGAGGGAAAGGTACTTCACGCGGTAATCACTGCCGCCGACACCGCTGCCGCCTTTGCCCACGATCCTTACAATCGTTCCTAGCCACCCACGAATTGGGCATGATTATTAAATAATCACCGGGCGACGATCCGCATCGCCTCGCGACGACGTGAACGTTTTATGTGTCACGATCGTCTGTGACAACATACGTCTCGCTCGCTGCACCGCCTTAATTCTCTCCCTCTCTCTCTCTCTCTTTCTTTCTCTCTCTCCTTCTTCTTCTCCTTCCTGCCCCTCTAACTCCTAAAAAGCGGCGAGTCAATCATTCGCTTCTGCACGCCGTGATACACCTTTTCTATTTGTTGTGCGTTAACGATTATGATCTGTAGTAACGTATGATGGCTATCATACCGATGCGACCCGAGTTGCTTCATAGTAATGCATGGTAATAATGAAAAAAAAACAACGAACGGGTAAAACAATACGAGTGAGAAAATGTGCCACTGCTCCCATACCATCCCTCGAGACTACCTTCACCATTATCTACATTCTACTAATCTACCTACTTCAGGGAATAACTAGAAAACAATTCTCCCACAGACACACCTATATGAAGCTAGCCGACAGAAATTATTAAATTTGATTATTTTTAACTTTTCATAGTGTATTTCGTTTGTAAATCGTTTGTGATTGATTGTGAGTCTATTTTTAACGTTTGTGACAAATTATTTTTTGTAATTAACAATTTTATTTTAGTCATGATGTCAGCCGGTCTTTTTTAGTAATAAACATATTTTATGATAACTTATAACTGTAAAGGCTGAAATGACCATCACACATAAAATTCCATAAGCACGTAAAACGTAAGCGTAAGGAAATCGACCAATCACGGTCGAGTATTGGCCCCCGGAGGGGGCCGTGATTGGTCGATTTCCTTACGCTTACGTTTTACGTGCTTATGGAATTTTATGTGTGAAGGCCTAAACACACACTTTTCGTAATAC
>NJRL01000583.1:94336-124498 GCA_003063815.1 Aphaenogaster rudis | reverse complement strand
GACGCACGAAACATTTGACACGAAAGACCTTATACTTGGTGTTTTCCATTTAGTCACAATTTCCACAATTGTCATTCTGTCTTTATTACTCATTGAATGCTAAGAAAGATAGAACGACGTTTGTGCCGACTTGTGTCACTAAATGGAAAGCACCCATTATTTACATATTTTCTAAAATCTTTACGCTTGCTACAGAACCGTCTGCATACGATTTCTTATCGTAAAATTTAGCTTTTCTGCTTCTTTTACATGTAAATATCGCTACGTCTTGTACGACAAAAAAGTAAATTAGGATGTAATCCGTTGTTCTTCCTAATTATTAATTAAATCACGCATGTGCGCGTCGGGGTCGATCGCAATGTGTCGCGTCAGAAATGAGATCTCTCAACGAAGCTCTTTGCCCGATGGTCAATTAGTTAATGAACAACGGGTTTTATTAATTAATTCGCCCCGTGGCACCCGTGCTCGGAGCGGACTTAATAGCCGCTGGCTGACTCGAAATATATTGTACCGCTGAATTTAACTACTCGATAATATTGTCCCGGCGGGCCGTAGCGATATCCAAGATTCATACCCAGTCGGACTGAAATCGTGGGTTTGATAATTCCCGAATATTTCGCTGATGCTCTCCGCAAATTTAACGCGCGATTTTATTTATCGCGTATCGAGAGATCTCGTGCGGATCTGGTCGCGTTCGGAGGGCATATCTGCGAGGCTTTTGTTACCTCGCTTTATGGAATTTTAATGACGCCTACTTTTCCGGCGGTTATTTTGCCGGGTGTCTAATCAGATAGAAACGGGTATATATTTATGTCTCGTCGCTTTTTTTCTCTCGCGAAGGGAGTTACGGAAATACTCGAGATACCGCCGAAAATGCTGCGACTCGCACATATTGTTGGATAAAATATTTTCTTCCATAGATTGAGCGAGCGCCACAGCGTACGCAAGTAACGCAGTGCGTAATCAGTATTCGACGGACGCTTACTGTGCGATCCAATTCCATTTTGGAGTCATAAATTTTTTTGCGGTGCTCGTAAAGACGCACTTGAGCAGAATCGCTGTGATATATCGGGTATTCCTCACAAAAGGCCGCAACCAGTTGAGATAGCGAAAGCCCCACTAGCATTATACCCAGCTATAATCGAGACGTATAAAACTTTCGAGGCTCTAAGAATGTAAGATTCGTAAAAGCGCCGAATGAAAAATAGATGCATCGGTGCGTAGTATTTTTCCCCTCTGTTACACTTTTCTCTTGTCACGAGTAAAAAAATTGGCCGATTCCTGAATGATTTCTCTGAATGGCAAATTTGATATACAATCGGATGATATACAACCGGATTATCAACAAACAGGACACAACAAGCTGAATTAATTTATTGCTAGAAATTGTCAGAAATATGCGATATGTATTTCTCTCTCGTAGTTATTTTTACAATATTTAATAATAAAAATGTGAGCTTTCACTTCACTTTGTTTTTTTATCAAATGCAACATAGGTATATGACAAAACCAGAATATTGAATATTCGAGAAAACCTTTCCTATCGAAGAGCCACGTTCTACGATTTCATTGCGAGCAATAAGAAATATCTGGTCAGCCAACGTGAAGCCAAATGAAGAAGCGTCAACATCCATCTGACAAATTCTATCTAAATTCTACTGAATCGGGAATATTATTGAAGTAAGGGGGGGGAGAATATTAAATAGAAGAAATGATAATAAGAGAGACTGCTGAGTGCCCAAATTTAATTCACTGTATAATCAAATAAAATTAGGAAAATTAGCGAAGCGATGAATATTAAAAGAGCACTATTATTATTTCTTTACCGAAAAAAGGACAATTTTAGTCTTTCAACAGAACGTATTTTCAATATTCCTATGATTTACGCGTATATAAGTTTAATAATATTATTTCGCGAAATAAATATATAATTTTGAAAAACTGCTTTACTTCATATTTATTTTTATCAACTTTATTTTATTTTATTAGTATCTCATTATTAAATTAATTATCAATTTAATCCAACCTGATATTATTATTTGAAACTGCGTTTCAAGTTCGAGAAGTAATCGGCACATAGTTGGCTGAGCTATGAAATGTGTATAAATTCACGCAATAAAAATATTATTATAGGCAAAAAATCTAGCCCGGCCAAAAATATTTCTATGTGTTGTGTCAATTTTATTTACTCCGTAATTATTTTTTCTCTAAAAATGGAAAATTATTGAATCCAATAAAAGATACTACCGATCGCCAATGACGGCGAACATTTGTAGCAAGTTGCAGCTTCATTTCCGGTCCACTCTCTCGTTCTCTCACTTTTCTCTCAAGCTCTGCTTCTTTTATTCTATCGTAGCGGAGAAACCTTATGTCTGCACGATAGTCCTTCGAGTAGACTGAAATCAGATTGGGTCAGATCAGGTTCACGTCTCCCGCCTTTTAAAACAAAAGGCAGCATCCTGGGAAAATTTCTTCTCGACTGAACGGTTCACTATCTCCTTCCATCTCCTACAATTCTTTCTAACGATTTTTAGTAGTATAATACAATGTGCACGTGCGACTAATCCAATAGTAAACGCGCAGCATTTTCTATCACTTCGACGCTGATATTCTTCGTCAGAAAGTCTTTTTCACTGAATGAATTAGCAAACAAAAGAATTAATTAATTATGTTTATAGAAAAGGCAAAGAATATCTGTTTTTAAACATTTTAAAAATATTAGTTATAGAATGCAACATATTAGAGAAGATGATACAGATTATTTTATTCTGAAATTAAAAAGAAGAAATATTTGAGGAAGTAGCTTATCTCAAGATTCTTAATTTTAACACGTAATCTCTTTTATATCATTATTTTTAGCACGTATAATTTCTTTTACATCAAGCCTTCAACGCTACAGCGTTAATCAAACGACGCGCGCAGTTTTATGTGTCGCAAGTCGGTTTTAATTTAACGTTACGCCACTGGCGACTGGCTGACTCGCTCGTCTGTTTCTCCTTCTCTCTGTGGAGCGGCTCGAAAGGCGAAGGGGTCTCGCGCACCGAGGAAGATCGAATTTGCGAAATGGCTGTGTATGAGGGCTGAATACCTGACGAGGTAATTCGCGAGGGCACCGGCGCACGAGCACGGGAACGACGTAATGTCCCGTGGAAAGTAGAAAGGAAAAGCTCGTAAAGGGGGAGCGAAATTCAAAGTAAATTTTGCAAAGTAGGCGGCAGTGCATTACGGCAGCGCCGTCAATTGACTTTGTTAGGCAGAATAGTTGTCGTCAGACGTGCGCAACAGACGTCGCGTTTAGCCGTTTTTGCAACGAGCTTTTCGATCCATCCCGTGGATCCACCCCTATCTGAAGCGTAACGTCGCTGAAAATGCGAGTGAGAACGGTACATCTAATCCGCGAAAAATACAATCTTGTTCATCACACATAATAAAATTCATTTAAAACCGACTGAAGAACTACTTAGGGATTCTGAATTTTTAATATACCGTACATTTTTGCGATAAAGTTAAATAAAATTTCTTTTAAAGTAAAATCTAGAGATTAACCGGGGAGAAAGGCCTTACTATCCGTCTCTTGAATTTTAACTTATGAAAACTAAAAACTTTTTCATCTGCAATGTTAAATACCTTTCTGATTACAACTTTCATCAAATCTTCATCAAGCTAAAATCAATTTCGCATATTACGCAGTTACGATAAATGCGGGACAGGTTTTATGTCCACGGAATCGTGCAAAATCGCATTACACTTAGACTTCGACTTTACCCGCCGCACATTAAATCCTGCATATACGTTTGACTGAGCATCGCCGTCCTTAATTGCGAAATTTAATCAACACATGAACGTTTCTTTGTCGCGAATTGTCAAATGCGCTTGAGTAGGACAAAGGCGCCCAGTATCGATAGAAGTACGAAGCGAAGTCGCGAGGGAGAAAGAGGGAGGAAGAAAAAGAAGACGAGAGGTCGGTGAAGAGAAAAAGCGTGGGGAAGAAGAGGCGGATCGCGCGGTTTTCATCTGCGAAAATTAAGGCGGAATCTGCCTGGTGGTAAGAAAGTCCGTGCTAATTAAGGCTGTTTCTTCAGAGATTCCCCTTTCGCGGCTGGCCCCCTCGGCCTCGGCTTTTAAATAAATTATACCGAGTTAAAAGCCTCTTCGCACTTCCTCAGATAATCCGCGGGGCCGTTTCGCCCACCAAAGTTATACCCGCGGGAGAAATCTCGTGCCGGTGGAAAAGGACGAGCGTTCTTTTCCCCGCTTATAGGGGGTATGCCGCGAGGCCATAATGCGCCGAGTGATCTAACGCGGGAATACTTTCTGCTGCAATTACGTTATAGAGCAAACAAGAATGCTCATCCCTGACCATTCTCATCGCTCGGTTCTTTACGAAAATGCGATTAGCCCGCCGAGCCAAATTCAATTATCTCCCGCGTGGCGATCAGCGACGCTTGCACTAATCTCTTTTTGCCCGATAAATCGCTACCCATAAATGGATTTATTGGAAATGATTACCCGATAATAACCGAGCGCGCGCGTCCAGAATACGTTTCTGGAAAATAGAATTTTATACGTTTTTGAGAAAAGCGTTGTGTGAGGGAAGTACGTTATGCAATTATGAAACTATGTGTATCGCGGGAGACGAAAATCTCCCTCTCGGCATAGGAAACATCGGTTAGGAGCAGTTGTACCCATGTAGGGTTGCCATAATAAAATGTTCAAAACTAGGACTTATAAGCCAAAAATCCCGGACATTTCGCTTGCAAACCTCGGACGCATATAAAAATGCGCGGAATAGGTTAGCAAATTAGTTATAATAGATAATAAATGATTAATTATTATTTTACATCTGGTTTTCAATAGTACTTAGAGTAAAATGCATAAATTAAACATGTTTTTAATTTAAAAGAAGTTTTATTATTAGGTATCTACCTTATTGTATTTATACCTATACGTACTACATTGCCATTGATATATCTTTAAAATATCAATAAAATAACAAATAATTATCAAATATATTAAAGAACCAAATTAGCACAAAACTATTGGTTTTTATCAGTAAATTGAAGTGATTGAATATGATGTGGGTAATTAAATCTAAAATGCAAAATATTTCGAAATTTTCTTAAACCTTAAACCCCGGACATTCATAATTACCATATAATAAATTGTAGGACGACTTGACTGGCCATATTTTATTACTACGTATCAACCATACGGATTGTGGTCCTCTCTACGAGTATTAAATAATAATAATGCTAAAGCATCTATTAGATTCTCCCCCTCCCCCCTTCTTTAACAGATTTTATGATGGAAGAGTGTTGGGGGGGAGGGGGAGAATCTAATAGATGCTTTAGCATTATTATTAAAAATTTAATACTCGTAGAGAGAGAGGACCACAATCCGTATGGCTGATACGTAGTAATCAAATACCATCTATGGCCAGTCAAGTCGTCTTACAATTTATTATATGTTAATTATTTACTGGCGATTTAGGAATATTAAAGTTTCTATTCATAATTACCCCGGACACATTCGAAAAATCCCTCCGGACGTCCCCGGACGCCTTAAAAAAAGAGGACGGTGTCCAAGGAAAAGAGGACGGATGGCAACCCTATACCCAGGTAACATAGAAGAATGCAACAAGCATTCCACATTCCAGCAACTGAGAAAGCTACAATCGGTCTCCCTACGTTCCTCAGTGCTAGCAAGTAGTAATCAACAGTAACAAAGTAAAAAATATCTTTGATGAGAAAGCTTGTTTATAGCTCCTACAGTGTCTTAATTAGGTCCGAACGCTATTTCACGATTGCCTTAGTTACCTTATATTAGTTTATTAAAAGCTACATTAAAAAAAAGCTACATTAGTTTATTAAAAAAGCTACATTAAAAATGTAGCTAACCTTTACTGTTTTCTACAGGTGTTAGAAATTATATACATACGGCTATCGGATTTATATTTTCCTAATTGAAATAAAAACATGAAACTCTAAAAAGTCGTATACTGTAGGATGCATGTAGTGTACTTTGAGAGGGAAATTATTGATACACTTATCGTAGAAGAATTAAAGAAACTTTGTCGTATACGCACGAAGTAGAGAAACGGGTAGAGTCTTTGTTTACTTTATCGTGCACGAAAAATTTAAAAATATTATTCATCTACTGCCCAGATAACACACGATATCCAAAGAATGTCCATAGGATGTTCTAAGAACATTGTAACGTTCTTAGAATGTTCTATGGACATTTTTAGAAGGTTTGTGCTATCTGGGTAGTTGCGCTTCCTACTTTTGCTACCTGGGGTAAACATCCAAGTCGGCTTTTCGCGGGATTTCGAATTCTTCGCCTTTTGTAAGTAAGGTGCCGTCAACGACGGCGAGTCGTCGTTAACGCCATTGTTCTCCACGGTACTCCCGGCGCGTTAAGAACGTCCCGCGGCGCCTTCGAGTTAAGTAGATGTTTCTCGGTACGTCGGGTGCATTTTTAAATAATTCGATGCAAAGCAGCCGAGAAAAGGCGCGAATTCCCTCCCAGGAGGACCTGGGAATGACGGGGGTGGCTGCGGCACGGGGGAAGAACGAATGGAATTTCCGTGAGATTCGCTCCTCCGCGCGGCAGACGTGGCTGGAAAGCGCGAGCGATTCAGAGCGACTTTTACAACTTAATTTTTGCGTATTTGCGAGCTGCGACGACGGCGGGTTGCCGGCTTTGCGGGAGAAAAGTAAATTTTCCGACACGTTTGCTCGCGCATATGGCGTCGCGTTCGTAAGCAGTGTGTCGCCGCCGGATTTACGTCAGAATTTTATTAATTTGCTACTCACCAATTTTATCTGTTTTACGAAGGAAAATGAAGAGATAAGTTTAAACAGCTTATTAAGTTTATTGAATATTCAACAAAAGTATCTAAAATTGAAGACTCGTGGTCGATAACACTCTATACAATCTCTAAGATGATTTCAATTTGGCCAAAGGATTCGCGTCGAAAGAGAAGATACGGAACATTTTGTATCAGAAAACGCTACATTGTTTTATCGATACACGAACAGGCAGCATTACTTCTTTTCATTATAATTTATTACGCTTATTTCGATCTTACGTTCTCCGAGATATTATATTACAGGTCTTCCCGCGTTATCTAAATGTAGAGAGGTTTCTACGAGCTGACTATCAAGTAGTGAAGATAAATGCTAACTCCAACCATAAGATATGACTCGATAGGTATACCGTGGCATACTTACCAATACCAACATCTCTGTCTTTATAGATTTATAATAAATTTCTTTTATAGTATAGCGATAAAATGTAACATAAAAAGAAAGAAAACTGGACTTCGACAATTGTTTAAGTATGTAAGCACATAATTTTTTAGTTATCATATCCCGATTGAAAAGAATATAACATATCTACGAACGTTTCGCACACAAGAGATGAATGTCAACAAATTGCCGACTAATTTGTATTTCACGTCAATTCTAAATCCCACAAATTGCGAATCAGATTGCTTGTACAGGTTACTATATAAGACGGTGCGGTTCCGAATGGGAGCTGACTATCAAGTAGCAGGGATGGATGCCAGGGCAGACGGTATTAACCACTCCACCTATTGGTATTGGCACGTGCACGCGGAGAAAATATTGCCGAGTCGAGAATTCGCGAATAAATCTAAATAACCTTCGTATCGGGATACCGCAGTCTTTCGTATCTCTCTATCCCGCGTATTTATTAAAAACAGCAATGCTGGGATGATTTTTCTCGTGCTAACGGATATACCGTATTTTATTTTTCGCCGTCGAATAAAAGGGAAGCTCGGAAAAAAGACTTTCATTTATACTTTTATTCTTCAACATTCAAATATTTGAATAGAAAATACTGGACAGATTTATACAATCATATTACGTAAATCAGTGTAGAAAACTCGAAAGTAGCAATATGGCGTAATTCAATAACCACATTCTTATAAAGATCAATGAAATTATTAAATATTTGAGATATTGAATATTCCAATTTACAAACATATTCTCCTAAGAGAGATTTATCCGCAATTTAAATAATGGAAAATATATTATTCATTTTTTTTTTCGAAAGATATTTCATTCAGTCATTATTGCAAATCAATCATTGCATACTTTAAAAAATATTAGGCAGCATAATTTTCACATAGTATCACTCATTATTTAGCAAAAAAATTTGCAAGTATTTGCACAAATTTGCAAAAAATACATAAATAAAAGTTCGATCTATCGTATTTAAGTAGGTGCAATCTTTTTTAGAACGGAAAACTGTAAAATTGCCAAGATACACCTTCCTTCTCGTTGCATAATTTAATCGTTTTTTTATTCACGTATTACCTTCCACTTCTCTGTACGCACCTAGCAGGATCGAAGGAATGCACGAATACTTTGCCAGACGAATCGCAAAGGGTAGCGACACAAAAAACGAGTAATTCCAGAAGTAAGAGTCCGTTTCATCTACCGCCGCGCTTCGTCAATCCAGATCCAACATTTCTCCAGATGTGATACTGTCCCCGTGATCATCCTTCTGACTTCTATCAATGTGACCGTCGGGCGACAGGTCTTTGCCGGCGATGCGATTACCGAAATTCAGAAAATCCGAGCAGGGGCTCCCAGCCTGCGCAGGTTCGGAGAAACGTTCTCTCTTTCGTCGCTCTTATAGTAATAATTTTCAAAAGTGTTTACTTGAAACAAAAAGTTGTCCACATCGTTCTCCATCGACGGCTGCCGGTGCAATCGTCGCGGCGACACGGTCGCACACTGCAAAACGTTATCGCAGATGTCTAGCTTGTTTTCCTGCAATCAAATGCCAAATATTTCATCAAATAATTAGAATGCCGATCAAATGTTTACTCGACCTTTGTTAAAGAACCCGCCGTTAATTATAATCAATGAACATATTATAAATAACGTTTATAAATTATATAATGATCAAGCTTCATTATCTTTTACAAGATAATTAAAAAAGAGAAGTATATGATTTTACTTACGAATTTAGGTTTGTCATCGATAACCTTGACGATGTCACCTTCCTCAGTCGTAGTAATAATGCCAGTGCCGAGCTTTTTACCGAGTATTTTCACCTCCTTCCTACATCCCTCGGACGCGTCGACGATATTAGATATGCAAGCATTCTGCATGGAAGCGTTCTTGAGGAACTGCTCGTAAGGGCTGAAGAATCTAGTATCTTGATAGTGCGGGGCCATCCACTCGTGATTGTGATTTTTCGGTCCTAAGATCTTCACCTCGTTTACACCGGGGTATATCTTCGGGGGTGGCAAACAAAACTTGTCACTGAAAGACTGTAAAATTTGTCGTGTAAATGTATCGCGTAAAACTATTCTTAATAAGCGTCGCTCGCAAACGATGATCAAATGACTGTACCTTCATGTATTGACTACCGGGGTCGAACATAGGTACCTTCATGTCCGATTGACTGAAGGGAATTAAACCGGCATCGCAGTCATCGTCGAAGACCGAGGACAGTTTCATCTTCGAGTCATATTCCGAATGATGATCTTCCATGGGAGAAATACCGAGAATATTTAGATCTTCCGTAAAGCTCTGACTGCTCTTTAGGTACGGTAATGTCTCGTTCAACAACGACAATGGCGGATGGTTCTTCATTAACAGAGACGATAATGAGGGTTGCGAGCTGGATAGGTTCGAGGGATGACCCAAGATGCTCGTTAGATCCTGCTGGCTCGACGGCACGGTCATTGCTAAGATCAACAACCATTGACAAAAGTTATGAGCATACAACTGTTTTAGGACCGATTTCTAACGTCTCAAGAGACTTAGCGTGGCTGTAAACGTACATTTTTTCCTTCTTACATTAACCTGGATTTTTTAATTATTAGCTATGGTTAAATTATAAAAAAGCTTCAAATTGAAATCTGATTCATACTTGAGAAAATGATCCTGAACATCTAAAGAATTTTTGTAAATCGTGACATTACGGCGCCGATTCACCTACCATCGTCGTGCTCAGCAAGAGCGCTATCGTCATCGATAGGCAGCGATTTGGGACCCAGCAGGAGATCGTCGATTTTGGTCTGGGAGAGGAATGTCATCCCATCCACGAAACGATCGTCGAGGCTTTTACCGTCGAGAATTCTAATGTCTTTATCCTCGAGAATCTCGATGCCGTCCATTGACATACTACTGGACTTCTGGGTGGATTCCAGCACCATGATCTGATTATCGTTGTCGCCAATGATGACTTCACCGTTATTGCGTATATTCACGAGATTGATGGCGTCCGCCTGTTCGCCGTCAAGAATCGTTACGTCGTGGGAATTCTGCGCCATTAAGTCGCGGGCCTCGCTGTTCGTCATGACCTGCAGCCATAACGCGCGCGTAAGTGCACTGAACTGTTTAAAGCTTCGTCATGATCGGAATAATTTATTACGATAAAGCGAACTGTGCGACAGATACACAAAAATATGATAAAAATACATTTTCATTATCAAACCAAGTGTTTGTGTTAAACGACCAAACTGGCCAAATTTATTATCAATCAATACGTTTCGACCATAGGTTTTGGCCCTTATCTCAAGTAAATATAATCTAAGTCATAAGAATATAAGATGTAAGTGTTAAACAAAATATCCTGTTAGTCATGAACTTTTTCCGAAAAACTATCAATCTAAAAGGTATTTTGTGTGTCAGAAATTGTTAGTTCTTGTAACTAGAGCACTAAAATAAATAAATAACAATGTGAAGATTGCGTTTCCGTTCGTAGTCAAAAATTAAAAGTATAAATTATTAATAAGAGAAAGAGATATATATATATATATATATATATATGTGTGTGGTTCATTATAGCACACGTCATCACACATTGCACTGCAAATCCAAGCGTGTTATTTTAGCTGAAGCTCTTCTTATACATTTCTTGCTGTTTTAAATCATATCATTTAACACGACTGAACGTATTAATTTTTAATTTAATACGATTAAACGTGTTAAATGACGTAATCTAGAATGGCAAGAAACATATAAAAAGAGCTTCAGTCAAATGTGTCATTTTTAGATGTTTAGGCGTGTAAAAATAACACGCTTGGATTTGCAGTGTGAAAGTCAACTAAACACAGTATTTAGTTGACTTTCAATGTGTGATTATTAATAATTAATACTTTTAATTTTTGACTACGAACGGAGACGCAATCTTCACATCGTTATTTATTTATTTTAGTGCTCTAGTTACAAGAACCAACAATTTATGACAAACAAAATACCTTTTAGATTGATGGTTTTCCAGAAAAAGTTCATGACTAATAGGATATTTTGTTTAACACTTACATCTTATATTCTTATAACTTATTGTTAGATTATATTTACTTGATAATGTAGGAGACGGAAAAAATTACGGAGCTGACTGCATCTCAAATTCGGGATCCCTCGCTTTCCACGCCTAGCACTTAGCATGCTAATCCACGGCCGCTCCACTACTCTCTTAATTATCCCGATCTCCTATCAATAATCGCCCTTACGAACCTGTATTCCTACAATAAGGACCAAAACCCATGGTCGAAACGTCGTATTGATTGATAATAAATTTGGCCAGTTCGGTCGTTTAACACAAACACTTGGTTTGATTATTACTGGCGAAGCAAACGATCACTCCATTTTTTCATTTTCATTATATTTTGTAGCTACGGTAATTTCTATAGTTATAAAAAAATCATAATTCTACGTAATTGCGAATCGTAATCAACCTTGGAGATAAATTCGAGATATTATATATAAAATGAGACCGGTTTAAACCAGTATTTATATAAACGAAGAAGGATCCTTTGGATTTCAAATAAGATTCGTCTATCAATTTAAATTTTACCGATGAAATTAATTTTCCAAAGTTACCTCAGAAAATCACGATGGAAATTAGGATTTAATTAAGGTTCTTAGTATTTGAAGTCTATCGATTAAGATGTTAAAATTAATCGGGTTTCTATGGCTAATTTGAAGAAACGTCAAAGATAAATTCCAACGAACGTTATATATTCCTATAAGAACGTTACATAGCACGTTTCGCAAACGCGACAGCGCAGCAGTTCTCTAAATAGAGAACTCTATGTAAAGGAATGAAGGCGCCTGACGTGAATACTCCGAATGTGTCGCGCGTACTGTAGGTCGAAAAGTCGATCGAAAAGACGTCTACGCCGTAATGCTGCCAGTTCTGCGTAAAGAAAAGTACGTCGTCCTTCCAAAGATAAAGATGTCGAAAGACGATGTTATGCCTTGGAATTCATTCTTACCTTACATTAAATTCTCGCCATACCAACAATCGTCCTCCCCTCGATTTTACCTAAACTTATCATAGCAGGCATCATCAGAGACTCGAGGCACAGTTATCACAGAATATTTCATCTTAAATCTTTTAGAGCCCGCGAAAATATACCGCGGAAATAGTTGAATTAAACTGTAGGCAAAGTTATTTTAAGTTCCAACGAGGGATATCATCTTGTTCCCCAAACGTGACTATTACCGGACGCGCCGCTACGGAGCGCTAACACAGCTTCATACGGTGAATGTGGTAATCGTTTCTACATTACCTCGTAACGACCGTCCTCCGTGGCGCGAACAAACTGTATTCCACCTTGCGCAGCCAGCTCCAGTAACTCGTTACACTCGTCCATCGACGTAGTTGAGCACGGACCATTTTGCCGGTCCGGCTCGTTGCGATTCAGCACGGAGGGAGAGAACTGCGAGTCCAACGCTGTCACCAGATCATCTGACGACGACAGATTAAAAAGAGGAGCGCATCTCCTTCTTCTTCGTTTCGCTTTGCAAGATTGACGAGAAAGCTTACCTTGCTCCTGTTCCGCGCTGGGAGGCTCGATGATGAAGCTGGATTTGCCATCGGGTTCGATATTCTGCATCACAGTGGCAACTACCGGTACTTTCACCTGAAGAGCCTTATTACCGTCAGTGTCTGAAGTCTCGATAGGATTCAGAGTTATTTTTCCTGCAATTCGCAAATCCTCGGCAGTCGCAGGTGTAAGTATCTGTGATAAATAATATATCATTGTCAAGCACGACAACTAAACACGTCGAATAATTAAATATTAGTATATAGATATTAATATTAATATACCTAGGAATTATTCTTTGCAACGGATTCCATTGTAACAAACGAACTTAAGATAAACTGTCGGGATTACAACAGCAAAATAACAACAAACATACCTCTAAAACATGCAATCTACTTGCTGTAATATTGGACATATAACTTTTAATAAGCTCTTTACAAAGTCAACTAAATCCCAAGCTTCATCATATATATTAGTACGTAAAAATAATAAGCTATATATTAAGAAATTAAAAAATTTTAATTAATTTCACTATACTTTGACATTTTCTAATTATAAGTAAATTCATTAATTTCATTTATAACAAATATATAGATAATATTATTCTATATTTTACTCGCGTAAGTTTTTAAATAACACGAATAATTCTCGTGCTCGCCTATCTCTTTTTCGCTCAAACCGAAACTTCCGGGATGATTTAATTATGTTGATAATGTGCAAGTATACTTACGTGCTTATTACTCGCAGTGGATGAAATTTTAACGAGTACCGGTATACCTTTCACGGGTTTGTAAAGAGCGAAAGGAGTCTGGCCCTGAAGCAATGCCATTTCCATCGCTTTCGTATCGATTTTGTTTATCACGATGCTGTCCATCAAATTCTACTTTCATGAAATAGGATTCCAAAACTAATTACACAATCCATAATTCGTTGTATTCATCGTAAATCAAATATATACTAACCGATCCGAAATAATCCTTCTCTTTGTTATCACTTGTTTGATTCCGATTGCCGTTGTACAACTGAATGATCCTAACATTCTTGCTGAAAACGTATTATAATTACACGTCGCGCGTTGAAATATCTATAATTAAATCGATCTTGCATCGCGCGAAATAATAATGAAATATATAAGCGCTTTGATCGTCCACCTAGCCTCTGTGGAAAATAAATACTAACTAATTACGAGAGGAGACTGACCTGAAATTATAACTAATTGCCTTTAATTCATCTATTTTTGCGGTATCGTCCCTTTTATATCCAACAAAAATACCAACCGGTAATCCATAACACAGAGATCGATATTTTTAATTAAATGAGTTTGTGGAATTCTGTTCGCATTCTATGGATATTCATTCGGGGTGGCAGACGAATTCCAACGATTTTTTCAGATCGTTTATACATTTATTACGCCAATGATTACGCATTATACGTCACAATTAACGTGGCAGCCATTTTCTCACGTACCTTTTGCCGGTGCTGGGCTCGTTCATGGTGGATTGCGCGTTACTCGTACTTCGATACTTAATACCGTGCTTGTACTCCTCGTGCGATCGCAGGGCGAACCTGCGCGGGAACTCCTTTCCGCAGACTCCGCACGAGTACTGCATCTTGTCGGCATGTGCGTGCGCTTTCACCTTGTGACACACCAAATTCGACATCTGATTGAAGCCCTTGCCGCATAATTCGCACTTGTACGGCCGCTCGTTCGTGTGTGTGAACACGTGGTTTCGCAGATTGCCTGAAAAGAGTAAACGGTTAATTGGATTTTTTATAACGGTGCGTTTTGCGCGTCGGTTTACGCGACAATATATAATAAAATCGTTGGGCATAAATAAATCTAAAGAGGGAAAAAAGGAGGAAGGTTTTACGACAATCGAAATTCCCTCGGAACAGTGGCGTAGCCAGGGGGGATTAGGGGGATAAATCCCCCCCTCGAAATTTTGGAACCAAATATGAAAATATGAAAATGAAAAGTTGAAAGCCGAGAGAGAAATGAAATGGTAAATGCTTTAAAAGTTGAGTTGTTCTGTGATTTTAATTTTTTAAAAATTCCTTTCCCCCCGAAATAAAATCCTGGCTACGCCCCTGCCTCGAAGGATAACAGATCATTGCGTAATTTATGTTTGTGCATGTGCGTGTTATACCCTTTTGATGAAATCCTTTACCGCACACGTGGCACTTGTGCGGCTTGTGCTCCGAATGCGTTTTCCGATGGGAGATTAATGTGGATACTCTGAAATATGTATTATTTTAAAATCGAGCGCAAGTCAATTTTATAAATAGATACTGAAGATTCAGTGCCGTCGTTTAAACGTAAAACTAAAGTTACTAGAGATGATGTCCGACCTGTTAAATGTTTTCTTGCAAAATTCGCACACATAGGGCCTGGCATCGCTGTGTATAGCTTTATGCTGACTCAATGTTGACAACTGTCGGAAAGCCTTGCCGCAAGCCTCGCATTTAAAGTTTCTCTCGTCGGTATGAGTCGGCAAGTGTCTCATCAGAGTGTACTGATGGCGGAACTCTTTTGAACCTGATTCGAATATTAAACGTAAAAGTTTCTTATAACGAAAACAAGCTGTCGGGCCTCTCGAGTCGACATTAAAAAGTAATTACTCGCTACACTGCGAAATCGAATGAGAAATCTAAATAACATTTTCCACGGGAGAAAAAGATTTGTCATTTCTATTTTTATTCTATTTTCAATTCTATTTCTAAGTCTTATTTTTCGGTGTGATTATTTTTCGATATAATTATTAGTTAATAACAATACGGGAATGTAAGAATTTACCATTCATATAAAATATTATTTATTAATTAAATAAATTTAGATATTGTTACAGCGAGAAACTACGTACAAATGCCACATTCCCAGATCTTCAGCGTCTTTCCGTCGCGTTTCAGATATTTTACAAAATGCAGCCTGGATCGCGGATCATCCTTGTCGATAAGCCGGGTTGTCGAGGATGAAGGTCCTTCGGCAATAGGATGCGAATATACAACCACATTCTTGTCCGGCGCGCTAACGCTTTGCTCGAAAATCTGAAAAGACCGTATTTAAACGAAAATACCAATAAAACACAAAAAAAAACAAAGAAATCCACAAAGTATCGCAATTAAAAAATGCCGTAAAGTTAAATCGTGTACGCAAAAGCTCGGTGCAATTTTAAAGATTGCATTATGCTGCGTAAAAATACAGTTTCCAACAATGCTTCCGCAATTATGCATCGCGATGTAGATAGGCAAATACTTGGCGCATAAAACTATAGAAACGGGCATATGCAAATGACATTCTTCAAAGTAAGAAGAAAGGGGCAAACTAGATAAACGGAGCGACGCCCGTCAGGTGAAATATTTCATATAAACTGCTGCTGTAACGATATGCACTCGCTCTTGGCAAACAACTTGCCGCGCTAATAGTTCGACAAATATTTAAGATACCTTACTTTGGCACTTACTTTGTACCTTAACGCGTCCTTGCCGACGAGTTTCGTGACGCTGCTGTCGATATTGATCACTTCGGAATCTATAGCTGTATCCAGGTCCACGCACTCCTCCTTGAAAGTGATTTCGCTCGATTGAAAATCACTCTCATCGATAAAATTATTGCAGCGATTAATTACTTGAGTCATTTGGTGATTGGTGACGGGTCCTAATCCCGAAATACCCGGTACACCGCCGTTCCTCGATTCCGGGCCCGGGTCTTCCTTCACGTAAACCTCGTAAACGCTATCGGCCGCCGCATTGGTTTCATAAATTAACGGGATTAATATCGGAATTACAACAAACATACAGGGTTGGGAAGTAACGCGTTACTTCTCAACCCTGCAAACATATCATACGTTTCTACTACAATAGACTATAACTAAAATGTTTTTTTTACATGTATGAAAATTCGTCTAAAGAAAACTGAGTATCATTAGCCTATTGGATATTATAAAAGATTTTTTACATAACAATTGTACGGTTCAATAATTATACTTTTCGTCGTTCACCGATACTGGCAGAAAGTAGTTCACATCCGTGCTTATGCTGACTACTTACGCGAACGTTGCGAGCTCACCTGATAACTTCGTCCGGAATGGGACGAGGGAATTGCACCTGCGAATCGTCGTACTGAGTTTCCCCTACGAAGTCGAAAAGCACATTCCGTGGAGAAATTGTTGTCTTATCTTAAAAATAATTATGACGGTACGTTGCGCCGTACACGGACACTTTATCGCACGTGAGAGGCATATTTGATATTTCGAAGTAACTTTCTTTATTTATTTCGCAAACATGCGCTTTATTATTTTATATGTGATCGAATGCTTTGCGAAAAGCATGATCTTCGCAATCTATATTTTTAAAAATAAATCCAATTTAAAACAAACATCTGATATGTAGCTCTTGTTATTACTATTATTATTATTATTGTAATTCAAGCAACAATGGATTTATTTAGGTATATTCGGTAAAATTTGCAATTCGACACAGCAGAGTGAAAACACTACAAAATGATTTTTCATTCTCGGTGCTCATCCATGATGTTTTCTTGCTCGGGAAGAAATACGTTTGCGGTATTATTGTTTGTGGAAGAATTAATCGAAAACTTTCCGCTTTTGTTACTACTCCAAAATTCCTCGGGGGGAAAGAGCCCTGTTTGTTTGGTAACGTAACCGTCTAATCGGCGAATGGCATCTCGAGCGAAATAATGCGATACAGTCGTATAGACACATGCATGTGGCTCGTCTTATACACAGCGATATTACATCGTGTAAACATCTGTCCCGAAGTTTCGTCGCGTTCATAAATTATGCATCGAGATTCACATGCATACCATCGATACTCATTTTACGTGTTACATTTTGCATTAGTGGCTGTTAATGGATAGATAGACAGTTATATCCGCAGCCGTTGTCAAGTTAGAATATAAAATAATTACATACTGTTAAATTTATCGAAATGTCCGAAACTATATAGTATCTACATTTATATATATTTAAATATGTATATTAATTAATTCCAAAAATATGTATATTAATTAAAAGCCTGTGTGAAGCAAGAGCATATAATCTAATATAATTAATCTGCCATTGCCACTTATGAATTCAATCTATTTCTCTTATTCGTATTATGTGCGTGCAAAAATATATATTCTATTATTTTTAATTAAATATATAATCTATTTATATTAGTTATATATTATTTTATTAGTTTTATATTAGTTTGATATCCTATTATTCATGGATTACTGACGTAATTCTTTCTTATTGTGTTTCAGAGCATTTTACTCCGAAATATTTCCGCCACATTCTACAATTACCAGGCACCGCTGCACACACACGAATGGCAATACAGTAGCCAAATAATGCTATCGTAGTAAAAAAAAGAAGCGTACTGCGTCTGCGAATGGCATCCTACAGGAAACATCAACGACTCCGAGAATCCACACAAGCCAAGAATCGTCCTTGGACGACGCGGAATACATTCACGGATACTGCGCATTAACCTTTTTTTATTCACCTGATAATTTTTACGTAAATCGAGAAAGCGGCGTTTTTTTCTCTCTTTCTCTCTCTCGCGACGCGCGACCGTGGTGTCACATTCCGTCGCGATTCGCGGCTCGGGTTTCAGTTTGTTTTGTCTGGCGTCAAATAAACGAAAGCCGCCATTATCAGAGCTCATTTTTCATGTGGTGCAGACGGTGCCCCGCTCGCGGATCCGCGACTTATCGGCGAAACGAACAGCGGGGATGGTAGACGATTGTACTTACAGTTGTATCCCTGCAGCAAATTGCCGTGCGACATTTTCGCATCGATCGTCCTGCTCCCGTGGATCGATCCTTGGCCGGCTCCTGCCCCCCTCAATGGCCTCAATGTCATTCGCATTGACCGCCTCCAAATAATTCCTGGAATCGGGCAAAAGACACTACACGAGCGCCTTCTAGCGAGCAATCCGGGTTCTAAGGTACGACAGGAGCGTGTCCTTTCGACCGCAAGCTAGAGACCCTCTAAGGGCCATATTTATAGCGAATTCGATCACTCGCACTTACACTGAATTAACGCCCATTTGAGGCTGTTACATATGGACATATCTAAATGCACAATGGTGTAATATAATCAGTTTAACGATGAAATCATTCATGACTAATGAAATATTTTGCTAAATAACGTGATAATATCATTAATGACTATTTGTAGTCGTATAAAATATTTATGTGTTTCTACGTTTAAATAACTTCATGTATTGCAGCTTTTAATATGCACTAATCCAGTGTAGTGCGGGTGATCGAAATCATTCATGACTAATGAAATATTTTGCTAAATAACGTAATAATATCATTAATGACTGTTTGTAGTCGTATAAAATATTTATGCGTTTCTACGTTTAAATAACTTCATGTATTGCAGCTTTTAATATGCACTAATCCAGTGTAGTGCGGGTGATCGAATTCGCTATTAAACAGTAAGCGAATCGGCCAATCAGAGCCGAGAATTTCAAAATGGTAGCCTTACGTTTTCGACAATTCTCGATTATAATTAGCCGACTCGCTTACTATTTAAGTTTTACTGCTTACGTTTTTCTGTGTGCTATGGCCCTAATAATCACGAAATAACGTCAAAGTTAGGTTAGGTCGGTGACGCCATTTTTCAGCAAAAACCGGAAATAGCCATAGCACGAAATTTAATTTTTTAAGCGTAGTATTTCAAATAAAAAAAATAAGTTACATGTACAATAAATTTTTATATTTTATATTACTTTTATAAAAGGCTCCAATTTGGCGTCCTACATTGAATACTCATTTTATTCTTCACACAGGATCACGGGGAAAGACTTTCATAAGGCGTCTTATGTCCCGATTTTGGACATTGTGTTATCTGGGAATCTTTCTTTGATGAATTTTTGTCGTTTGGCACAAAACAACCAGTCATTATTTGACACTTTAGTTGAGATTATTTTAAAATATAGATTCAACCGTGCTGATATGGTGTCTGTAAACAACCGTACTCTTAGTCTATCTACTAGTTTGCTGAAAAATGATAGCACCAATCAAAATTGGGGACGCTATTTCATGACTTTTATTAGAGAGTCTCTACCGCAAGCTTCTCTTCTTACAAGAGGAACTCGTCGAAATGCGAATCATCGATTCTTTTGCTTACTTTCTACAAGCACGAAAAATCGTGCAATTAAATGCGTAAACAGGTAAAAAGGATTCATCTTTTAAATATAACAAAGAGACATATCTGTAAAGTTTAGATAGAAATTGGAATATCTCCGATCAGGAAAAATGCGAAAAAAATCGATTTGATAAAAAACATATCGAATTGATAGAAGTCCCTAAATTTCGAATTTTTAAACCCCCTTTCAAGATTTTTTAAGCAACCGTATGTCGACTCTATTTCTCTTTCTCTCTTGCCGCGGTCGAAGACGAGATATTTGCGCGTATAGCATTAATATGCCGGGAAACATCTGTACTCCTTTCGATCGGTGACGAACTAACGGAAGCCATCTTGAGACCGAAGAACTACTTCCTCCTGTTTTCGAATTCCGGTCAGGTATGCCGGTAGCGACGCTTTCCACCTACCGACATGGACTCCGCCATACTTGCCCGACTCAATTATGACTTGCTCCTTCTTGTTAGCCGCTGTTTAAGTTACTCCAGCCTTCCTTCCTGCCTGCCTTGCCTGTCCTTATTCGAGTCACCTGTCAGTCTCCTTCCTCGCGGACGCTGAGAGAGAGAGAGAGAATTGCAGTTTTTTTCACATAGATGTCTTCTTCCGCCGTTTAAAGCGTGACGGACTAATGACTACCTTTACACGCCACCGTTAATCGGATTTAGTAACCCAAATGCATGTCAGTCTACGTTTACATGAATAGCCGAGGGGTAAATCGCTGAGGGCATTGCGGTTAACAGATTTGGGGCATTAGTGGGCATTACTAGGGCATTACATAAAAAATTCACTAGTAATGCCCAAAAATTGTGTACTTTTACTGTACTTTTGTGTACTTTTAGTGTACTTTTGTG
The DNA here is from genome assembly GCA_003063815.1 of Aphaenogaster rudis. Lineage (NCBI taxonomy): Eukaryota > Metazoa > Arthropoda > Insecta > Hymenoptera > Formicidae > Aphaenogaster > Aphaenogaster rudis. The sequence continues at coordinate 103,667 of NJRL01000583.1, read as the reverse complement.
TACTTGTGTACTTAGTAATGCCCAATTTTGGGCATTACTAGGCATGGGTGTACACAATTTTGGTTAGCGGTTTACCCCTTGTGAATAGCATAAGAACTGATGTAATAATTTCCGATATTTTAACTATTTGTGTTAAATATAAGATAAAAAAGTATGTTATAAGTGTACATCAATAGTTAAAACATCAAAAATTATTACATCGGTTTTACGCTATTTACGTAAACGTAGACTAACGTCAACAATCGGTGTTACTAAACCGATTTTAGGTTGCCGTGTAACAAGACTCAATATTTCAGAAAATTTTAATTTTGAAAGAAAATATTTGCAGCAAAGAATAACCGTAGAGTTTCAAAGAGGATATTTAATCGCATGTTTTTAATTACGATAAAATACTCTTGTGGATCGATAGTCAAGTAATGGATGGCTCGTTCGCGCATAGTTTAATATCAGTTGCGAAATTGCATTACCTGTTGCTCATAGTTACATTTACATACATACGAATTTCAGCTTTTTCTCTCCTTTATTCTTTCACAAAGATTTAAACTCGCAGTACGACGCCATGCGATGCATTATTTGGCGAAAGCATATCGCGCCTGCGATTGGTCCCGCGCAGTGAAAAAGAAGTGCTCGCGAACTATGCGTGAGTCGACGGCATCCACGCCGATGTTTGCCAGCTACTTGCAAACTGTTGAGGAAGTGACGGCAGTTCTCGCTGGGTGTTCTTACTGCAAAACTTGGTCTCCTCGGCGCGCTGCATGGGCGGAACAAAGCGCGCTTCTCTCCCGATAGTGATGGTATTACGAACCAGCGGGGGGGAAGGAGAGAAGCTCTCGAGTGACGTCAGAAATTACACACGCGCTTCCGGAGTACGTTCGCAGCAAATTTTGACATACAAAATTCCGGCTGAAATATTCGGTCCAAATCTGGAACGATGGATTTAAGTGCTATACAAACGCAAATTCTTAAAACTGATTACGGTTTGATGTACGAGTGGCGTAATTTCTTCTTTCAAGAACGACGAAGTGCATCTAAACTTCATTTTAGCAATAATCTCTTTAAGTTAACAACTTTAGGATTTATTTTTGTAAGTTCTTAGAAAAATGGGTCAGACGATTGTTGCGCTGAAAAGCTTTCGATTTTAGATAGGATTTGCTTGAAGAATGTCTTAAAAAGAATCTTAATTTAAAGTTCTACTTTTGCACAGGATGTACTTCGTATTTCTAGATAAGGCAACATTATGCAGAGTTATATTCTTTTGTTCTCTGCGTCTAACACTCGCGAGTCCCCTCTCGAGGCTTTCTCGAATCGATCGAAATTCTTCGTAGGACGTGAGATTTTCAAATGAAAGCGCGGTCATTAGAATGGCGAAAGAATTGTTTTTCTCGGGGAACGTTTGATTTACCTCATCAGCGAGTTCTTAACTTCGGCGTGGGGCTTGAATGGCGGTCGGGTGCTCGAGCGAAACGCTTTCACGGGCGAACTCGACTCGGCGAGTGGCTGTAGAAAGGTGCGAAAATTCGAGAGAAAGAGGGAGAGATGGAGTTGCGACGGTGGAAAAAGGGAAGAGGAGCGAAGGAGCTCACGACGGCGTGGGGTGGCAATTTGATTTTGCAACCTAGATAAAGAAAGCTTTCTTCCTCGTTATTGGTTACTACGAGTTCGAACCTCCTCGCTCCTTAAACTCGGAAGAATTTCTCGGTACGCGATGGAACAGCCATGGGGGATAGCTCCGCCGACGTGAACTTTCTAATGCGATATACGCGCGCGCGGCGTAAATTACAGACGCGGCACGAAGATGCGTGACCGCGTGGTATAGATGCTCTCAGTGGTATCGAATGTTCGGCGAACGGCTGCCGTGAGATGGATAGCCTTGTGTCGGAATGAACCATCCTGCAAACTGTGCAACAATGAATCATTGCCAGGAATAAGGAATGGGATGTCAACGATACAATTCTCCCTCTTTCTCTCACCTTCTGTATTTCTCCTGATTCTATGGAGGGGAAGGAATAATATTCCGATCTTTTTAGCTATTTATTTAAAAATCTAAATATTAATTTCCCGAAGTAATCTTTCTTCGTCCTTTAACAAGTTTCTCTCCCGAGTGTCGTCAAAATAAAACTGCGACGATACGTCCAGCTCGAACTCCATCGCTGAAATAAGAATTCGCGATCGTCAACATAACGGATGTTCAGCCGGGCATCACCGTCCGCTCGTCTTCGCGAACGACGTGGGATCGAAGAAGAAAGTCCCCAGACTCCCGTCCGAAGTGCCGATGGAGTCGGTCGACCCAAAAACAAAGCCGTAACTCGATAGAGACGTCGTCCTACCGTCAAGAAACTCGGGGTGACAAGAATAGGGTGACTCACGAAGCCGCCACCACCGCCACCACCGATTCCCTCCCTCGCTCTTCCCTTCCTACCGCCTGTCCACCGATCGCCCGCGCACCTCGTCCATCCTCGCACCCCGCAAAGACCTGGACGACGACGACGCTCGTCTTCTGGGCGACCACGAACTGTCCAACTGTCCAAGTGCCCATTTTCGCGCGGGCTCTGGCGGGACACCTCCATCTCTCTTCTATCGCGAATAATATCTCTCCGGGATACCGACAGGCACGTCTCGCGAGCGAGTCCTGACAAATACGTAACCGTGGCCCCCGTAACATTCGAGTTTACCAGAATGTACCGCACATATCTCGACGGGTGAATCTTTCGGAAGAATGGTAGTCGCGTCGGCTTCTATCGGCGTTGTGCCTGTCCGTCGTCTCCCATGTAACGACGTGGAAAGGTCGTCCCCGCCTAATGACGTTACTTAGAATCACGAGACCTTGGTGGATTCAATTATGGCATGCAATTGTGGCACGAAATGGACAAGAAGATCGCGATGCGTTTCATTCGTTCGATCTTGATAGAAAAGTAAGATGTGACAACTCTTCTTAAAAGGAATCGCGATAATGTTGAAGATTAAATGAATGGAAAAAGAGTAGAGCGGATTGAAGAAGAGAACTTTATGCGGATCTATGTAGCGTTATCTCTAAATGCCGAACACACACACACACACACACGCACGCGAACACGCACACGCATACCTACGGACTTTTTCAAACTACGCGTCACAGGGAAATTAATTTCTTAATGGTCGCGCGTGCGTAAAATTTCGTTTTCATTTATTAATTTTCTTAATGGCATAATCTTCAGTTTACATCCAATTGCTATCGCTACTTCCGGGGATCAGATCGCCAGGACGAACGGGCGACGCGCATCCGCTTTAACGGAGCGGCTGTAAAAAATTAATTTTCTTAATGCAACACTATCTGCGAAATGGGGTGAATGCTGAGATTGCGAAATAATTAGTGTTTCCTCGGTTGGCGCCCGGGAACTGGAAATTTCCAGGAAAATTCTCCCGGTATTAAGACTCCGGTCCGACTGTATAAGTTTCATAGCGATTGCCCACCGGAATATTATATTATATATGCGCTATGTGTATATATTTTTTTTTCGCAGGTGCATAGCGCGCGCGTATGCGCCGCCGCATAAAATCGCGAAAACTTTTACGATAACTGTAACGCCCTAGTTTAAGGCCGCTCAAGGTAAGTCAACCCCTAGGATTGTTGTTAACTAGATAATGTTCGCCTCGCGAATTAACGTGAATTAACTGCACAGAATTTCTCTACGATGCATAATTCTTCGATATTTTGCAATTTTTATTCTCAATTTTTTGATATTTTATTTAAATATCGTCGGATTTAAAAATATCTTCTCTCTTTCGATTTTCAAATTATGAGCGACGTTAATTATTCTCGCTTGTGAAAGATTAACGCATACATTTTCTCTTATTATATGACAATATGCACATGATATTTATGTGGATTAATAATAACTCGTATCTGTTGATATAATGTCGATAATAATTTAAGAAAAGAATAGTTGAAGAACGATAAATATTATTTGACGTCTTCTTCTTTCATAACAGTTTGATTGCTCGCTTCATCATATCACGTCTATGTGTAAGAAGCAAATGTTTAGAAGCCTCTTCAAGGTTGAAAGGCATGTTTTACATTCCGGTACCATTAAGAAAATGAAATTTGCAATTCAGATAGGCGAGATACTTCTCGCATTTGCATTGACATTGCCGACTTTTTCAGTAGGAAAATTAGAGTGTATCCTATAGCACATTCCACACTGTTAAATTCGTAGTGTCAAATTAACTTCAATTGAGTCATTTTTAACTATTCTATAGGTCCGCCACTGCTCCTACTCAATATGTCGTTAATTTTGACACCTTGTTTTAGTTAAATTAACGACAAATATGTCATTTTGACACACATGATAGTTAAAAACAAAACAAAATGTCAACCATTGTTTTAGTTAAATTAACGACATATTGAGTAGGAGCAGTGGCGACCAAAAAAAAAATTAACAGTGCACGCTCGTCAGAAATCGAGCTAACCATTTGATAATCATAAGAAGAGAGAAAGTGTAGATATTCGAACGGGGAGGGGGCGCTCATCATCTAGGATCACCGCAAGATAGCCTGCTTATCTCTGACAAATTTGACGCTGAGCTCCTATCATCTTACTTCTTCGAATAACGTGCGGTGTACGTCATCGGACAGTCGGCCCTTATGTGTCAAATCTTTTCCCACGATTATTTCGGATGGGTCGATCAGAAATCGAGCTAACCATTTGATAATCATCAGAAGAGAGAAAGCGTAGGTAGTCGAACGGTGAGAGTGGGGACGCTCATCATCTAGGATCACCGCAAGGTAGCCTGCTTTATCTCTGACAAATTTGACGCTGAGCTCCTATCATCTTACTTCTTCGAATAACGTGCGGTGTACGCCATCGGATAGTCGGCCCTTATGTGTCAAACCTTTTCTCACGATTATTTCGGATGGGTCAATCAGAATCAAGAGTTCCCGTCAACGAGGAGCCGTAAGTCTTCGGGAAACAAAGGAGGCGAGCGAGATAACGGAGAGCGGTCGAAGGAAACGGCGTCTCCCTCCGGCAATCTCGTGTCGCGACGTCGTAACTGCCTCGGACGTCCTATAGGTTCGTAACCGTTTCGGAATCTGGGGAAGGCGCACGGGCGAGAAGGGGGTGATGGTTGGCACGGAGTATACGGATACAGCGTAAATTGTTAAGGCGAGGCCTCGTCTAGTTATAAATTAGGAAAGAGGCAATCTCGCTCCGGGTCGGATGTTTTCCCGCATTTCCCGCACCCTTCCCGCGCACCGCCACCCCCTCACGCTACCTCCTTGTCTCTTTGTACGAGGCTTTAGTACCGGTCATAAAAAAAAGAGGAAGCGAGCCGTCTCAGAAATCCAGCTGAAATTAAGCCCCAACGTATGGTTCCTCCAAAAAAAAAAAGAGAGAGAGGAAAAAAAGGGAAGGAAGGAGGAGATAGAGAGGAAAGAAAGAACACCGGAAACTCCGCAGCATCTTCCTCGGCGCGTCCCCCTTTCTTACCTAATCACAGTTAGGCCACCGTCGGTGTCTTTCGCGAGATTGTGTCGCGTTTGTGTGATAGTATCGCGGCAAAGCGCGCCCTTTGTCATGGAAAGCGGTTTAAGGAAAAGCCCGATTCGCAGGAAGTCGGAGACGCGTTCCCTGTAACTAAGGACGTCTTCAAGATTCTATAAGGGAGTCCGCACACAAAGAGACGAGTAACTATAACAAATAGTTATACTTACCTCTAGCTACTTACTTCCTTCTAACCACGGACAGATGCGAAGTATATTTCCACGAATCCGAATCTTGTCTGTTGATTTTTAGAGGAAGCTTACATTTGTAAAAAAAAATTAAATATTCCCACACACACTCGTATGAACTGCGTTTGTACAGACGGAATCGTGTTCTATCGTTTAAAAGCAACGTAAAATATAGGTCAGAAAATGAATCGGTTTCATCGTTGAACGACACGTACGCGATTAAAATGAGATATGAAAAGATTATTTACACACATGAGAACGTATCAGACGGAAAATCTGATATTTAACTAAAAACGTGATTCAATTATATCAATCTTTTTTTTTTATCTAATTCTATCCAGATCTTTTATTAGATTTTCGGGATATATTCCTGACGTATATTCTGTCGTGCGTTTTTTTTTTTTTTCCCAAAACGGGTTTAAGCGGGGGCGAGCAGAGGTATCACGCGAATATTCCATATCTCGTCGAACGTGCCCTTTGTTCGATTCGGATAATACGGGAGTGTCAGATTTCAATCTCTCGATATGCGAGATACGCCGGGGCGTGCGCGGCTTCTTTTTAATATCTCTAATATTTCCAGTCAATATTCCCCATTTATTCCCGATCCATCACTTGTCTGACGTGTAACCGGATGCCTCCCCTGCCTCCCACCCTGCCTGATATAGAGTCAATCCGATATAGAGAGCGGAGTTCGAATTTCCCGCACCGTAAGGCGATCCGCTGTAAGTTGAGTGCAGAGGCAAATGTTTTCTTTCCAGATGGAAAATAACCAGCGTCGCATTTCCCGAATGGCACGTGTGTTCGCGACGAGCGCGCGCGCGCGCGCACCATATCCCGCTGATATGGAAAAATAATTCCATCTCTCGTAATTTCCTACGGAGAAGAGTCCATTTCGAGAATTTTCCGATGGTTTCCAAAGTACGGAATCGATGCTAACAGAGACCGGTTTTTACTTTTCCGTCTTTAAACGCGCGACAGATCCTTTGCGACACAGCTTCGCATTTCTGTCATTTCTCCCTTTCCCCTCCACGATCCGTTTAATTAAAATATAGTTTAATTAATATATTACGTCGGATGATACATTTTTATTTTATTCTTCGGATATAGTCTCTGTTGGATTTCCTAGTCAATTAAACATTTGATCGTACATATGAGAAGAGAGATAGTTTCCGTAAAAGCGAGCTTACATCCTCATCGTCCGACTCGACTGGATCAGGACGCGCCTTGGTCGAACTCGCATCTCGAAAGCGAAAACGATAGAAAAAAAGAAGGAAAGGAGGAGAACTGTCGCAGTGACCGCAGCGGAGAGATCGCGATTCCATCCAGTGGTTACGCCCAGAACTAGTCAGGCAGTGGGTTGGCCCGATTAGGATCAGTCGAGAGAGAGAGGCCCGGAATGAGCCACCGGTTATCCGGCTCACGCGCGTCGTTCCCCTCGCAAAAACGGACGTCCAACGTCTCCGTCTACTGATCTGTACCTAGAATGTTCTCTTTCCGGCTACGTGTCGGCGAACGACGGTGGGCATCGACGGTTATCCGGTGGAAATTTCACCGGGGGAAACGGCGGCGGACGAGGAACACGATTTCCACTTGCGTTGTACTTTAATCGGGGAACTCGACGGCGCAGTTGTCCGAAATCCTGTGCGAAAACGAAGGAAAGTAAAGACCAGCTTAACCAGAAAAAATAGCTGCTTTTATTACTATCTATATGGTTATGCTATACGAGGGGCGTTTGATAAGTAGGGTAAATGAGGCATCGATGTCAGTATTATTGGTCAAATTCTTTTCTTGATATTAAGCTTCATCCTTCAAACAAGTAAATATCAAATTTCAAGTCAGTGTGATGTTTAGTTTTTGTGTGACAGTCCGCCAAAACAGATGCTTCTGGTAGTTTTCGGAAAATGAAAAAAGAGAGGACGTTCGTGCAGAGATTAAGTTTTACTTTTTAAAAGGGAAAACGGCTACTCACAATCAGATCAAAGCAAAATTGGACAAAGTTCTCCTCCTTCGTTCAAAATCGTCCATAATTGGATTGCCGACTTTAAATGTGGTCGTACGAGCTGTAAAGATGGACCCCGCAGTGGATAATAAAAATGGCATAATGACCCTCGAACATCGTTGGACTAAGTATATCGAACTAAAAGGAGACTACTCCTGAAAAATAAATGTCAGTTATTAAAACCAAAACGATGTTTTTATTTTCGTTTATAGAAAAATATGTTTACCTATCAGACTGCCCTTTCTCGATGCAATATCTTTAAGAGTCTGACAATGAGACGGGAATACCAAACACAGCAGTTTATTTTCGGCGAAGCACACGACAGCGGCAATCGAAGCGCTGGCACTCAGCGGCGGCACGAAACAAGGCGCGGGCCATTTCCTGCTACCCCGGTAATCGACCCCAAGTGATTGGATATGGATTATAATGGAAGTTAGACTTAATGCCGATGTACTCCACCCTGAAGCATTCGCGGCGATGTGCGATACCCGTAATCCTCGAACGCAGATTGAGAATTGATCGCTCTGTAGAACGCATTCGGTCGCTCCGTGAATATTCTGTCACAATCGCATAAAAACATAAATAATCAAACTGATAAACCAATGAAGCGTATGAAAAGCTAATTTATAGCTTAAATACTTTTACGTTCTTACTGCAATACAATTATTACATGGTAATTACTGCAAGGAAAGTTAATTATTATATTATATTAATCAATCTTTTAGCTGTGACGCATATGGGACGCTTTTATGAAACTACCGACAATGCGTTGCAATTATGACGCATTGTTCCAATTTATTATTTCCATACCAATCAACGTAAAATTATCAAGAATTAACGGTGAGTGGAAAGTCTCAATTGTATGTTTCAATCCTTGCTGAATGTGTAATACGGTATATAAAAATAACTTCTATTATCACCGCTATAAGAAATGTGATATCAAGTATTTGCCGCGTCTTATCGCCGCCGGCCTGAATGTCGCAAACTCCTCCCCCTCCCCCTGAATTACTCTGATTCGCTTGACTTTCGGGCCATTGACTTCCGCTCCGTCGGCAGACACAGAAGTGTTGGCTAAATTAGGCGTAACAACCGCGAAACATGCGCGGGTATTTGTGTATTTACAAAACTAATCCACGCCGCTTGCCTTGGTGAGTACCGCGGGGCGTGCTGAATCGTTTCAACAGACGAGCGAGCGCAAGGAGTTTCCAATCTGGCCGCTGTCGTTTCCGGGAGAATTATGCGTTCCCTTGCTTAGAGGTAGGGTAATTAGTCCGGTCTGTTGAACATTAATGCGATTATTTTACGTAAACGCCCTTTGTAGGAAGTTGTAATTGGATGAAGCTCCGTTTTACGTTTGATTCACAATCTTAATTCGCGTCTGAATGTACGCGTTATGCGACGTTACCGATTAAGTGTTCTTGCGCTTTGCATCGTAGCGGAAGCGTAAGCGCGGTAGGACGATCCCGGTAATGCGATTCGCGAAAGATTGATGCGCGAGATATACGAAATTAATAATGTATATTTCTGATATGACTTGTGATACATTTAAATTAAAAAGAAATCACTAATAAAAAATCGGGCTTAGAGCCGCGACAGGGTGTAAGTGTCGTGTTGATTTATTGATAA
>NJRL01000583.1:0-14172 GCA_003063815.1 Aphaenogaster rudis | reverse complement strand
ATAATCTGAAATCTCCGAAATTTTTTGAAATCTCTGAAATTTTTTATAATCTCGTAAAATCTTAAAAAATTATGTAAAATCTTGTGAAATCATATATGAAATCCTTCGAATTCCGTGAAATCTTTTCAGATTACAAAGAACTATTAAAATCTAGCGAAATCTTGCAATCTTGAAAAAAATCTGGTGTACACATGATGTACTTAGTGATGGACCCCTCGGTTTGACTATATATTTAGAATCATTTATATTATATGTAAATGATATTTACATCATATGAAAGAAATAATCTATAGGTGGTAATATAGGAAACTAAAACTGTAATTCAAAATTTTTTTTGGTTTTTCATATTGTTTTATATCTTCTCACATTTATTTGCGTATTTCCTTTTATTTTTGGAGAAGGATTTTTAATTTTATATAAAGAAAGCGAAGAAAATAGAAAAATACGAAATGCGTTTGGTCGGTAATACAGACGACTCCGGCATCCTTTTAATAATACCGATAATACCTCGTTTTCGACGGTGCCGTAACGTTTCGTCAATCGCGAGCATGGGCCCCGCGGAGCCGCCGACTCCGGAATTTGACCGGCTCCGTCTACTCCGCGCGATCTCTCCGCCCCGGAACTGGTCGGACGAGTCCGACGAGTGCTCTAATCGCTCGCCTTTCACTCGCGGTCAGCAACCGATCGATTTCGTAACCTAACCCCCGCGGTGCTATCGACCCCCTGCGGACTAGCGGTTATCGCGGGCGACGTCAGCTATTTGTTCGAACGTCGTGGTCGCTATCGCGGACGCACAGGCCCCCTCGCGTTATCGGGGATTGCACAAGCCCCCTACAGAGGGGATCCCTCGTCGGGATCCGGAATCTTTTTTGGCGGCATGCGGTAGCACGCCGACCTCAGATCAGCGCGCGACTCCCACGAAGCAACAGCGACCAACAATGTTCTCCTGGAGGAACGTCCTCTCCGTCGTCTCGCAGAAGTTCGCGAGGAAACTGCATCTGACGAAAGTCCGGTGAGTATGGGGCCGATCTTCTTTATGGGACAATTATTTTAATTTGTTAGAGAATATAATAAGTTGTAACATCCTAATATATATGGTTATAACAAATAGTAATGTATGTGGAATCTTTACATGTCAAACAACACATATTTGAACACATTTGAAGATAGGAAAATAAAAATATATATGATAATATATATATTAATGTATATAATTATAACAAATAGTAATGTATATGGAATCTTTACATGTCAAGCAACAAATATTAAACACATTTGAAGATAGGAAAATAAAAATAGCTAAGTCGAGAGATAGTTTCATTTTTATCTTCAACTATTTTATGAACACTCTATTTCTGCCAATAAACTTACATACTAATTGTATCTATTCATAATCCAAAAATATTAAACACAAAAAATTATGTGGTTTTCCATTATTTTTATTAGATATTGAATCTTGTTGTTTGCAGGCACGAAGCCTCGATCATAGATGGGACGAAAATAGCAGAGGAGATTCAAGAGGAATTAAAGGTGGTTGTAGATACTTGTACAAATGCTGGGAAGAAGAGGCCAAAGCTGGTGGCGATATTAGTGGGGAACCATCCATCCAGCAAAGCGTACGTTGGTAGGAAAATGAAAGCAGCAAAGTCGATAGGTAATTTTATTTTTACCCCCAGCAAACAGCTAGTTTCTGCCACTGAATTCGCATGTTAATCTTATTTATCATTAGGAATCGAGAGTTATACAATTCACTTGGGAGAAAATATAACGCAAGCAGACCTGCTTAAAGAAATTGACAGTCTCAACAGAGATCCGTCCGTCGATGGTGTTCTGGTACAATTACCGTTGCCAAAGAACATGAATGAGAGAGAAGTGTGTCAAGCGATAATTCCCAAAAAAGACGTGGATGGCTTCCACTTGGAAAACCTTGGTAATCTGACACTGGACAACAGCAGTATTGTACCAGCCACCGCCCTAGCTGTCAAGGAATTAGTACTTAGAAGCAAAATCGAGACTTTTGGAAAGAACGCCGTAGTTGTGGGTAGATCGAAACATGTCGGGCTGCCTATCGCACTATTACTTCATGCCGATGGCAAAGGTGATTGACTTATCAATTTGGTAACGAAGTTTAGTCTAAAATCATATCTAGTTTAGACTAAAATCCGAGATAACATATTCTGACGCCATAGACCTTTCCAATTGTATCACTGCTGCAGCATTATCTAAATTCTCGCGACTTTCATTTCACAATCATTTAATTTTTTTTATTTCTCTGCCAATTCATGCTTCCTCTTTCTTCAATAGGAAAACTTTGTCACAGAGAAAGTCTTAATGCGCAGCTATCTATATAAATTTCGTCAAATTTTTATATTTTCATTTTTTATTTTTCCAAGCTAACTGTACGTCTCATTTTCAGGCGAAACGGGCGCTATGGACATGACAACAACAATATGCCATCGTCACACACCTCACACGGAGTTGGAAAAGTACACGAAACTGGCGGATCTGGTCGTAGTGGCGGCCGGGGTTCCCGGTTTGATTACCAAGGAGATGATAAAGCCGGGCGCTTGCATAATCGACGTGGGTATCACCAGGGTGAAAACGGCAGACGGCAAGTATCGTCTGGTGGGAGACGTGGATTACGACACCGTGAAAGACATCGCCGGGCATATCACGCCGGTTCCCGGCGGCGTAGGCCCCATGACGGTAGCGATGCTGATGAAGAATACGGTAACGGCTGCTATGAGGAACCAGGAAGACACGAAGCAATCCGACCATTTAGAAGACAGCGAGGCATTTGTATATTGACACGCGGCAATAACTTGTTTTAGGATCTCGATTTGATGATCGATAGATATATATCGTTGTATTTTAGTAACACACAAACAAAGTATTATTCTTGCGAAGATAATTATAAAATTGTTTATTCATTAATGTAAGCAATGTTATCAGACCATAATGTTATGTAGTTTTAAAAAAAGAAAATTGTATAAAAATTATATAAAAATCAAATCTGGGTACGTATTATGAATTTATTCGGAAACGATTCCGTTCGGAATGATAGTTACTTGTTCTATGCTTATCTTTGTCGTTTCCTTGTAATTTTGCTATCTTTGTCCTGTGTTTTTCGGAATTATTCCGAACGGAACCATTTCCGAATAGATTCATAATACGTGTCCTGTTCCTTTTATATGCGCTTTATCGAATTCTTTATTGCTTTTATATATTTTTGAAACGTGATTTTTTACATAAGTGCCTGTTAACTTTATTAATAATGAATAAATGAAAAGTAAAATTTTTTAGATACATAGACGTAGACCTTTATCGGTCGGTAGCAAATAAGCCTTTATCGGGAGTAAAAATTGTTTTGGAAATATTAGTTTCGAGATCTCAGAGATATCAGCTTCAGACTTCAAAAGTATTAGCTTCAAGACCTGGAAATATTAACTTTGGGTCCCATTATAGATTCTAAAAATATTGGTTACAGATCCCAAAAATATTAGTTTTACAAATCTCAGAAATATTAGTTATAGATCGCAAAAATATTAGCTTCAAGCTCCAGAAATATTATCTTTAGGCTCCAAAAATATTAGCTTTAGACTCCAGAAATATTAGCTTCAGGCTCCAGAAATATACATCCGCTACTGTCCTCTGTTATCGGATAGTTATTACGCAAATTTCAAAAGCATAAATCTATTATTAATCGCAATGAACATCTCCGCTCTGTCATTTTCCGTGCGTATTCGTCGAATGCCGACTCGATATTACATTACGTTAAAGATGTACGGCCGTATCGTTTTCAAGAAATTTATTATTCTGTCTTTAAGACGTCTATATTACGTCTTACAGACGTTATAATAATAATTTTCTTGAAAACGATACGGTAAATTGACTACAAATTTCATATGTAGGAATGAAATATATTATTAACATCTTAGCAAAATATTATGGCAATGCTGTTATTTTTGAAAGTCTGACATACATCTTTAAAAAAATCGCGTCTTCTCTAATTTTCTCAAGAAAATTTTAAAAATTGTAAGGTTAGTATATTAATACTTTCGTCGACGGGTGCGTTCGGGGAGACGCTATAAATGCAAACGCTACCAATTCTGTTCATGGAGCCAATAGCGTGATATGGCTCCCTGCACACGGGACACGGAAACGCTTGCCGCGGTATAGCCAATAAACTTCTGGTTCTTACGGAAAAACGGCATGGTGATTGGCTACCGCGTCGCATTTTGCCGCGCGGCAAGCGTTTCCGCGTCCCGTGTGCAGGAGTCATTACCCAGTGAGAAATGACACCTCGATCGACATCGAATCGACGTCGATTCCATGTCGAATATTTATTTATTTATTTAAGAGATTAGCCGATTAATACAGCGTTCTAATAAAAAAAAATACACTACCTACACAATTATTCTTGGAGCTAGGGCGTTCGGGAAACTGGAAGTTATTGATCAGATTTTACAATACCGATTGTTGAAAGTGGAAATGGAAACAACAATATAACAAAAAGAACATCCTCCTTATTCTGTAACTTTTAATGACAATTTCGTTATATTTCTTCTCTACTGTTTATTGCATAGATACCTTATGATATGATACATTTTGTCTGCATAAAAATATTTGTAACGCATGCATTAAAAGTTACAGAAAGTATATACCTAAATACAAAGGAGATAAAGAAGTAGCATTTCAAAATTCAACCAGCATAATGATCAAAACCAAAACCGTATATTGAATTAGTTGCATTAATATTGATAGTAAGAAATTATTGCAAGTGAGAATCCGTTTCGGAATTGCTTATATATATTAATATAGAACTATATAAAATCATATACAATTGTACACAATTATATGCAAAAGAAATTAAAAATAAGAATAAAAACCAACATCTCGAAGATTTACTTCGATGGAATTATCCATATTATACTAATAAGCGCGTAGTTGCGTTTGGTAGCTCCACTACCAGCTAGCTCCGCGAACAGCCGATAGTGTTAAATAGCGCTAATAGCGTCTCCCCTGGTCACCCCGTCCCCGAACGCACCCGACGACCCCGACGTGTCGTATGTATTTACATCATGGTCGTATGAGTCATGCGGCATGACCATTGACCATTCGTCCGACCGGTTATCAACAAAAAGCATAAATGTCCACAAATAATGGTATTCGTGAATGCTATTCGTTTCGCTAAGCAAACCGAAAGACTCATTCGTTCAAAGAAAATCGGTTGGACACTCTGCGATTTTCCCAGAGTCTTGATATCGAGCACCGTCGAAATGAGTAAACCCAAAATCCTGATTACACGACCGGATATACCTACTACAGGTTTTAATTTGCTGCGTAAACAGTGAGTCATAGATTTGCATTGAGTTAAATTATCTTATTCTTTTTCTCACTCCTTTATATTAATAAAGAATATTACATAATACATATACACAACACACAATTATGTTGTACATATAATTATGTTGTACATACACTTCTGAGTTTTTGTATCATGTAATTTTATGTAACGCTACAGCCTAATTTTGTGTGCAATTATGCTATAAAACAAATGTAGCAAGTTCAATAACAAATACATATTTCATGTATAAATACATATTTATAACTTAATGTGGTTGTCAGCATGCTATTACTTTACCAGAAATTTTGTCATTTACTTCCTAGGTATCATCTTATAATATGGGACAAACCTGAGCCAATACCACGCGCTGAATTATTATCCAAGATCCATGGAGTAGATGCTGTATTCTGTATGCTAACGGATAAGATAGATGACGAGGCTTTAGAATATGCAGGTCTGCAATTGAAAGTCGTAGCATCTATGTCAGTTGGCTTGGATCATCTAGACATAAAAGCCTTGCGAAAAAGAGGTATTAAGATTGGTTACACTCCAGATATCCTGACTGACAGTACTTCGGAGCTAATAGTAGCTCTTTTATTAGCCACATCAAGGAAATTGATACATGCAAACTTAGCAGTTTATAAGTATGTTGGACAAATATATTAAAGATATACCATAAAATGGCATAATGCTTACAGTACATTAAAACTGAATGTATTATTATGATTATTATAGAGGCGAATGGACATCCTGGTCACCCACATGGATGTGCGGCACAGGACTGGCAGGAAAAACCATAGGAATCGTTGGTTTGGGTAGGATTGGCGTCAGAGTTGCGGAGATACTTAAGAGCTTCAACGTTTCCAAGATATTGTACAATAGCAGAACCGTCAAACCGGAAGCGTCCAAATTTGATGGTGAACATGTTGATTTTCCCACGTTACTCCAGAACAGTGACTTTGTTGTAGTAACTGTGGCGTTGACGCCACATACGAGACACATGTTTGATACTAAGGCCTTCAGCCAAATGAAGAAGACGGCTATATTTGTGAATGGTAGTCGCGGGGATGTGGTGGATCAAGAAGCGCTGATTTATGCCTTAAAACATGATATAATCGCAGCAGCTGGTTTGGATGTTATGACACCAGAACCACTACCAATTGACAGTGAACTTTTACTGCTAGATAATTGTGGTATGTACATTAATGCAGATTTATATCGAATTATGTAGAATGTTGGTTAAATATGCAATGGTATTAATTTGCGTTTGTCTTTTTAGTGATTCTGCCTCATATAGGAAGCGCTACTGTAGAAACTAGAGACGAAATGGCCAGTATCACAGCGAGAAATATTATAGCTGTTCTAGATGGAACTCCTGAAAAGATGCCCGCACAATATGTAAATGAATGAATTGTTAATATTGTTATACGAAGTATAATCATGAGAAATTTCTGATAATCATATTGTGGTATATATTTAATCAGTAAAAAATAAACTTGTGATTTATTCTTTCAATAATTATATATATATAATATATGTATTATATACAGTACAATTTATTTAAGTATATCATGTAATTATATCAATTAAAAATCAGTCTTTCAAAGTATAAAGTACAAATTAATGTGTAATAAAAATTAATGTTTTCAAAGCAACACATTTATACGTAATTATATATGTTCCCTCTATTTGAGCTTCTATTATCGCAATATCTTTAATAATAATAAAACTTGTTCGTACGCAGTAAAATGCAGAGCTGAAGTTGTGGCAGCTTTCACTTGACTCGGCACTAAACCTTTGAATAGACCTTGCACACCCTCCTCTTTTACTGTCACTCTCAAGCAATCTAGTAATCCATTGCATTGGAAAAACTTGCCGAATCCTTTACGGCCGTGCTGGAAACCCTGTATCTGCAATCTCTTTCTAGCGAGATCGAACGGATACACGATTGTTTTCGCTATGAGTCCAGCGGCACTACCAGATAACATAGAATTATAGAAATTGGTATCGGTATTGGAAATGTATCTCTTATAGAAATCTGTGAAAAGTCCATAGAACGCGAATTGCAGGCCGGTGTGTGGAGCAATTTGCAATAAACTCGGTAACAGACCGGAAAAGAAGATTCTCGGTGATTCCTGTCGAAGAATTGAACTGAAAAAAGAGACAAAAGATATGTCACACAAGTGTAAAGATAAGAATATTATTTTTATAAAGAGATCTCTATGCTAATGGGTAAAACACTTTAAGTTACAACTTTCATTATCAACAGCGATAATTAATGGAAAATAAATTTTCTGTAGCCTGCCTGCAGGAATGTAACACTCCGTTGTACACTTGATGATTACTCGATTGAGCTACTAATCTAGTTCTCACAGTGTCGAAAGGAAATGAAATGATCGTCGCCACGCTGCCAGCACCAGCACCGGCAATAAAATGCGTCGTATGATGCCATTCCTCAATTTGTGAAACTTGTAGCATTTTTGTGAATATATTGTAGGAATAAAACTGCACATACAAATGATATATTATTGTAAGTATAGAAATACACAAAAAGTCTTGAAATTATATAAACTGATACATTTTCTTCCTCCGTTTTAACATGTTTCTAAAAATACTACACAAGAACAATTGCGACCATATCTACACAATTTTGCAGATAAGACGAATGGAGAAAAAAAACGCATGTGATAAATAAACTAGCCAGACGATAATATACATATTTCCATTATCGCGATAGTACTAAATGCATTATTCGCGAGTGGCAAAACGAGTATAACGTTGTGGCGATTATATCGTCACCGAACGTGCGAAATTTTCTATATTTTGAATACATTGCGATGAACCCTGGTGAAAAAAAATTTTCATAATATTTTTAAGAATTTATCATGTTTTAAATTTTTGAAGATTTTAGAAAAATATCTTAAACTTTTTCAGATTTTATAAGCTTTCTTCAGAAATTATAGAATGAGAAATCTTAGAAATCTTACGATTAGAATATTTCAGAATTCACATACATGAAAAATTCTAGAAAAGGTGTAGACTTTCTCAGCACTTCTGAAAAGTGTTCCAATTCGTATAAAAAATCTGAGAAATTTTCTGAAAAGTTATATAAAATTATACAGAAATTCTGAAAAAAATTAATCATTATATGAAGAATTCTAAGAAAAATTTTCACCAGGGAAATCATTGAATAAATTTTATCCAGCACCTGAGCCATCCCGTAGACAATCGAGAGTAATTGTGCAGGTACATGGCCCTTCCATAAGGCAGCAGGTCCTTCCTCTCTTAAAATTAACAGGAAAGCTTGTGACATAGACCTATATTTGCTAATGTGATAGCTTGAAATTGGTTCAACTTGCAACTGCAATAAAAAAATAATAGTTTAATGATTATAGGATTAAAGAAAGATATGTTAAAGTACATTTTATTATGTAAAATTAAAATGAAAGAAAATATATTTGTCTCATTCTAACTTATTGCACTAGTTCGGAAGTGCATCGAAAAAGAACAGACCAAATGATTTACTTGAAATCTAATCTTTATGACGTCCAAGGGTTGACATAGAAATCTCGTTATAAATCCACTGGCAGCGCCTGCGATTGCGTGATCCGAGTTCGGCTCAGCGGCTTTTTGTATCAAGAAGCCCATAATCACTGATGCATACGCGATTGTTTATTCATACAAGTAGCATTATTGTTATACAAGCAGTATGAAATATAAGACTACATAACTTGTATTGGAGATTCTGTTTCGACCAGGCTTGCACATGTTGAATAAATTAAAGAAACATCAACGAAATGAATTAGTATACAGTCACATTTATGTCAAACTCATAAAACACGATTGTGAGAAGCTGGAAACCGAGGCCTCGTGAACATGTGTCTCGCCGTCCGCCGATCAGCTGTTGTCCCAACCTAACTTAACGTTACCTATCTTCACCTATTTTTTGAAAAAAAAACCGCGCAAGCCAAGGTGGATCGTGAAAATTTCGCCTCGTAGGAATTTCCAGTCGTCGCAAAAGTGCGCGATACATAAATCGAGGAGTAATCAGTTATGAGAATGAAATCGTTTGTATGCACGTGCTACTCGTTTTGTGTGTTGATTATTGGTTTTGCAACCGCACTGCCTATTATGAATAAAACTTCCGTCAACTCGATACATCCTATTGTGCCTGATATAGGTAAATGCGGATGTATTACATAATGTAATTTACATTACGAAGCGTCTGAAAGCATTAAATTTATTATTTCGGAGTTTAATTTATTAATTATAATTATCGGTTGCAATTTACTAGATTTGCATTACGCAGCGTCTGAAAGCATTAAATTTATTATTTCGGAACTTAATTTGTTATAATTATTGGTTGAAATTTACTATAGATTTACATTACGAAGCATCTGAAAGTATTAAATTTATTATTTAAAGCTTAATTTATTATTTTATTATTAAGCCATTTATATATATATATATATATATAATTCTATTATTAAGCCATTTTATTATTTTATTATTAAGCCATTAATAGCTTAATTTATTATTAATGATAAATAATTATTAGTTGAATTAATAATGGCTTAGAAATATGGATGCGATAGAAACTGCATGCTCTGTGTTAGAATAGCAAAATGCAAATTACAGGATAAAAATCTTTTACAGTTAGAACATCGAATCAAGATTTATTACGTCTTTACAAATCGTCGCAGGATCCAGAAGTCCGTCCCGGTTTATTCGAGGGAGATATAGCTGTGACCAGCGAGGTACACGCATCCCGCTATCCTTTTTCTATTCTACATTTCTTATAATGCGTTTCATATAATTTCTGCATAGTATTTCGATTACTGGCGCGTCGGTTTACGCTGGGACGTTTTTCCGGACAAACTATGGGAAAATAGGACAGTTCCTTACGTAATTAGCGCCCTGTACGGTATGTGTGTAAGAATATAATTTAATGTATTCAATCCCTAGTGAAAATTTTTCTTAGAATTCTTTATATAATTTTTCAGAATTTTTACATAAATTTTAGAATTTTTCAGAATTTCTGTATAATTTTATAACTTTTCAGAAAATTTCTCCGATTTTTTATGCGAATTGGAACACTTTTCAAAAGTGCTGAGAAAGTCTACATCTTTTCTAGAATTCTTCATGTATGTGAATTCTGAAATATTCTAATTGTAAGATTTCTATTCAGTCAGATTTCTCGAATTGTAAATTTCTCATTCTACAATTTCTGAAGAAAGCTTATAATCTGAAAAAGTTGAAGATATTTTTTCTAAAATCTTCATAAATTTAAAACTGCATGACAAATTCTTAAAAGTATTATGAGACATTATGAGAATTTTTTTCACCAGGGATATCTGAAAGCAATATAGAATAACAGACATAAGGACTTAAAGGAATAACGTACACGACCGTTTCCAGATGCAATGGATTATGTGAAAATATATAAAGCCGTCACGTATATAAATTATATGACATGCATAAAGTTTGTTCCATGGAACGGTGAAGCCAAGGACTTCTTGCTGATTTGGCCGATAATGTATCCCAAAGGGTGAATATTCACATGTTGTAAAAAGCGTAGATGTTGCAGCGTTCTCGTTGCGAAAGAAAAGATTAATCTGTTCCATCTGTCTCATGAAATTAATCCGCAGATGTTGGTCATTTGTGGGAAAATTCGGTGGAGCTCAAATACTCTCCCTGGAACCGCCGGACGAAAAGGGGCCGAATTGCTTGGAAAATGAAGGAAGAGCGATACACGAATTGATGCACGCTCTCGGTATCTTCCACGAACACAGTCGCGCCGACAGAGACACTTATATAGACGTACATTACGAGAACATTATTCCTGGTAAATTAACGTTCATAAATTATATAATTATAATACAAATCCGTATAATTATATTGCACATAAAAAGTGAATAATCATATCTGTGCTTCTTTTCGTTAGGATTTCGATCCAATTTCAACAAGCAATCGCCGGAGAACGCGACATATAGCTATGAGTATGGATATGACAGTATAATGCATTACGGAAGCCACTTCTTCAGTATAGATTCTACAAAACCGACTCTGACGCCGAAAACTCCCGGCGTCGCAATCGGCCAACGAAAAGCGATGAGTAAAACCGATT
This sequence comes from Aphaenogaster rudis, assembly GCA_003063815.1. NCBI lineage: Eukaryota > Metazoa > Arthropoda > Insecta > Hymenoptera > Formicidae > Aphaenogaster > Aphaenogaster rudis. The sequence goes on along the minus strand of NJRL01000583.1, from coordinate 2,698 downwards.
GTCTAAAACTGAACGATCTCTACGGATGTTTGGACAAACCGGAAGAAGCGCGAATATATTACAATATTTGTAAAACATTAGGATTATAAATCTACATCATAACTGATAACTTGTAGAAATATAATACTAATAATATTTTTGAGGTGGTAGAAGAGTAAACTCACAGAGGTGCTGAAGAAATATGAATCGACACGCAATCCACTTTATATAATTTATATTATAAAAATTTTATAAAATTAATAATTATATTGTAAAAAATTATTTTAATCCAGTGTTTTTTTTCTTTCGTGACGTTCAACATTTCGTCTGCAACTTGAATGAATTCAAGTTTTGCCATCGATTTGCCAATGAACAATATCACAAAGTGTTAAAATGTTCCTTGTAGTTGTCCACACAGTATTGAACACCTTGATCTTCCATAGTATATTCTGCAACTTTAAATTTATACATAAATATTAAAATTTGATTTCAAGATTTTGCAATCATTGAAATGGCAACTTGTAAATTCAGTTCTTCTTAGAGGTAAAAGCATGTGTGTATAATCACAGTACTATCATATATGCGTATCATCATATTATAAAAACCTTTAACGTTTGTTTTTATTAATTATGAAAACTTACTTAAATCTAACTTGCATAATCCATTCGCATACTTTGCGAATGTCACATCTGTACTTAATATTGCCTGTATTGTTGATCTTTTTTGTGTCTTAAGACGTTAAATATTTCTAAATATAATAAATATGTAAAGCTGTTCCGAACATGGAGATTTTCGTGATTACTCTTTTTCAGGTACTGGGAGTCAATTTTAGAAGCCTTTTTAATTTTCCATCTTCAGGCCAGTGTTGAATTTTCAACCTTTAAAGTCTTCTTTTAGGTTGGAAAATATCCGAAAACTACACGAAACAAGATCTGGACTGTATAACGAATGATCCAACTATCCGTCAACATCGCGCAGTTTTTATCCAGTAATGCAAAGCCTGGCATTGTTCTGCAGAAGAAGATACTTTTTGTTTCAGATTCTCCTTGTTTTCTTCAGACAGATATGCAAAATATCAGCATATGCTTTATTTGGAGTATGCTTATCCTCGATGTACACAGCCCTGTAAAATCAAGGATCATCAGACAAGTGTATATGCACCAATATTAAACCTACAAAAGTACGCATCAGCATATTTTTGTACGAATTAAGTGTCGGAAACTTAGAGAAACGGCTCCAGACAGTATCGTGTGGATTCCGAAGGCAAGTTCCCTCTTTGCTTTACCTCCCACAAGCATTCATGCTCCAGCGAGATACGAGCTGGAGGCATGCCAAAATGAGAGGATACCAAATATCAATGTCTAATAGCGTTTTTTACTGGGAGAACTGGTGCGCACTGAGTGCGCACTAAGGTTTGTTTATAATCTGTTATTATATTTAAGATCGCTTAAATCACGTTCAAAAACTTTTTAATTAATAAAACAATCTGTATGGATGATGTACAGATCATTTTACTGAGAAGTATTTCAAGAAATATTTAAGATCGATGATTTGTAAATATCAAAATTGATTAAGAACAAGCCTTAGTGCGCACTCAGTGCGCACCAGTTCTCCCAGTGAAAAACGCTATAATGCAATTACGCATAATGAATAAATAACTTTTAGAAACGGCGATTTGTCCATTTCCACCAATGTAGATTAATTTTAACCTCGATTTAACTTAGACTTTACCTTTTTCAAAAGTGCCTTTTTCTAATTCTTAGGCTGTGTCTACATGGACTGATATTTTCCGCGTAACGCGTATGTAACCAATCACGAGACCGTTTCAACGGAATCTTTGTAAGCGCTCTATTGGAATGATCCCGTGATTGGTTACGCGATACGCGTTACGCATCAACCATGTAGACGCAGCCTTAGAACTAGAAAAAGATAAAGACTAAGTTAAACCGAGATTAAAGTTAGGGTGCATTCCGTTTCTCGCATGATGTGCATGATGCATCATTTATCCTTGTTTAACATTTGATGGACAACAAGGATAAATGCTGCATCATGCACATCATGCAAGAAACGGAATGCACCCTTAATCTACATTGGTGGAAATGGATATTAGGATGAATAGCTGTTCTTCGCTCAAATCAAATCGAGATCGCGAAACAGTTCGCAGATTTTCCGTTTGTTACTCCAAGAAATACACGTGAGATTCGTTGTATCCACGTGGTAAGCGTCGTCTACAATACGTGGAGTAAGCGTGGAGTAAGAAGTAAGAGTAAGAGGGAGCCAATCATAGGCGCTGGAGTAAGGGCATGAGCGAATTAAATTTATTTTATTTCCTAATCCTACTCTTACTCTTACGCTTACTTCTATTGTAGACCACGCAGTAAACTAAACCACGCGGCGACTTCGATTCCCGAGAAGGTTAGGTTAGGTTAAGTTAGAAGCGATGAGATTCAATGATTTTGGTGAATCACACGATATTTCTTGCAATATTCACGCGTAAAGAAAAACTGGCGAAGCGATGTAGTTTTAAAAAAACTTTACGAACAAGCGGAAATAAGTGCATTGACAAGATTACAGAAAAAAATAGAATGAGGAAAGACATCTTACCTCTACAGCTGCCAACGATGGAAAGAAATACCGAACCGAACGCGGGCTTCTCTCGGAAGTCGGAAGAAAATGCGGCGTCACCGAAATTGGGGAATAGTGGGAAACTTCCGGTCAG
>NJRL01000582.1:91874-113677 GCA_003063815.1 Aphaenogaster rudis | reverse complement strand
ACTCGAATTTTACTTGCGACTCGAGGTAAAAAAGTCGCACTTTTCCGACATCCTCCTTTGTGATTTTTCGACATTGAGGGGTCAGTGTGAAGTTGGCCTGGACCCCAAAACTGAATTGCTTATAACTTTTGAACTAGAGGGGGGCAAACAAAAATTCCAACGGGGTATTCGTGGGCAAACGATGGGCAAACGTTTGCAAAAAGAAAATTTTTTATTTTTCGACATTGGGGGGCCAGTGTGAAGTTGGCCCTCCCCCCAAAATTGAATTGCTTATAACTTTTGAACTAGAGGGGGGCAAACAAAAATTCCAACGGGGCATTCGTGGACAAACGATGGGCAACCGTTTGCAAAAAGAAAATTTTTTATTTTTCGATATTGGGGGGCTAACTTCACACACAGGTGACGAGATGCCTTAAAATTTTTAAGTTTCATAATACTAGCCACTTGAAATTAGATTTTTTGAAACATTAAAAATTTCAAATCTTAGGATCTTTGGAACGTAGGTTTTTTAAAATTTCGGGCCTTTAGAACTTTGAGTTGTAAACGAGAAAAATCATGAATTTTACAGATTTCTCTTTTGGGACATACTAAATCATCCGAATTTTATATCTTCGGATTATTTTGATTTTGTTTTCGAATAAAAACTCATGTTTATGCTAAACGCTAAAGTTAAAAAATACGATTCACGTCGGAGACACGATTAAGTAATTCACTTCGCTTTTGAAATACCTGGTAACAGGAAATCCTTGAGCTTCGTTAGAATGCTGGTGTTAGCGCCATCGACGAAGTCCTGGAGCTCTCGCATTTCGGCCTTGACGTCAGCCTCTCGTCGAAACCACTTGAGAGATGCCTCGGCCTCGTCGATATTGCCGTGAAGAGCATAATGATAGGGTGACTCAGGTATCAGGCTGAAGAGGACCATGAAGAGGATATTCGGCACGAGGCTCACATAACCGAACATCTCCATGGACATGTAAGGGCCCATCGTATTGCCCAGGAACATACCCATCGATGCTGCGTTCACGTTCAAAGATATCTGAAAATGTGACCACGTATTATGATGACAAAGCTTTCACCATGTTATTCGATAAATTTGCAAAGTGGATTATTGAATATTTAATTAAAATAGCGATCAAAAGTTAAAAGAGAGGAATAAAAGTCAATACTTCTGTTATAATCATTATAATAATTATAATTATAATACGTTATTATAATTATGATAATAATTACGTTGAGTGATTAATGTTAAAAGATTTAATTTTTGAATTTTATAGTGGGTGCTTTCCAATTGCAATATCCCTAGACACTTTCGTGCACACGGCGACACAAGTTGCGTTCCAATTGTCGTAATCGTCGACACAACACTACACATCCGTACTCAGCCGAGGGCTACTAGTCGGCTGTGTAAGCTTGTGTTTTCTAGTGACAGTTAAATAGTTACTAGCCACGGCGGCTATAATCTTTTTATTCAACAAAAAAAGCTACAAATTAGAAAATATGGACAATGGAAATATCAAGAATATCATTAAAATAATAAATAATTCGAATTATCGATCATCTGCTATCACAATAATGAATTTTCGTTACGAATCTTTTTATTATATTTAATAAATAAAATAAAGCCAATGTTCTGTTTCTTTGTATATTTGTAGGTTAGATATATTATTGCTAGCATGGACATGGTATTGAAAAATAATCCTAACTCTACCCGAAACCGTGCACAGCGTACACATTAGTACACATTCTGTTCCAATTGAGTCATACACAACGCTACACTTTGTGCATTCCTGTGTACGTTTGTGTCAAAATGTGTTAAGCAATTGGAAAGCACCCATTAATATTACTGTCACGTATATACCTCTAATTGTAAGTGTTTTTATGCATTGTGATGCTATTTTATAATATCTAAAAATATATATTTATGTATCTCTCTCTCCCCCCCTCTCTCTCTCTCGCGGATGTTTTTAATAATATATATAAAATATATTATTTTTTATATTTTTGATATATTTTTAATATATATTTTGTATAATATATATATATTATGTGTCATTATTTTATAAAATATGAGAAAAATTGAGATCTGTGAAGTTAGCACCCCAAAACGCGAATTTTTATAAAATGCTAATGGCATTCGTTTGTCCACGATTTGTCCACTTTTGTCCACTCATTATTCTCGTTTGTCCACCCAGTGAAATCGAGTTATTAACAAATGAACATAAAAAATTAGACAGTGACTGCCCTGAGGACTTCTGATTGCATTTTCTTCTAATTAAGCACTGGCATCGTTGACAAACGAAAACAATGAGTGGACAAACGAGAATAATGAATGGACAAACGATTCCAGTATGTAATTTAAAAGATACGCAGTCAAAGTTGTTCTTAGTGACATTTCGTTTTTTTATTTGTTTATAACTCTGTTTTGCGGGGTGGACAAACGAAAATTTTGGTTGGACAAATCGTGGACAATCGTATCCCGCTTCGCAATTAATGAAAAATGTTCATGGAGGTGCTGATGTCAAATTTTGTCCAATTTTTTAATTTGGTCATAACTATTTTTTGAAGGTGGACAAGCGAAAATGTTGGGTGGACAAAAGTGGACAAATCGTCGATAAACGAATGCCATTGGCATTTTATAAAAATTCGCGTTTTGGGGTGCTAACTTCACAGATCTGAAAAATTGCTCTTAACGGATTTAATACTTAGCTTTAATAGTATTTAGTATGTGGCAGTTTAATAAATTTAAAAAAATGTAATTATTATTAATTATTATATATATATATATAAATCCGTTTCTATATATATACATAATTGGAAAATTTGTGTTAAATTTAACATAAATTACATTACCCAAACGGTCCACTCAAATTTTTGTGTTAATTTAACATAATATGGATGTGTTAAATGGTAACACTAATATCATGTTAATATTTCAACAAAAAAGAAATGTAATTTTGATCGTAATTTAAAGTTATTTGTACAATTAACATAACTTTTATGATGAAATTAACATATGTATAAGAAATGTTCTTTTCAAATAAGAATGGTAATAAGTAACACACAGTTATCCCTACTTCTATTATAGAGTAAAATCAACACTCTTTTTCTGTAAATTTTAACACATTTAATAAATACGTGCAAATTGTGTTACTTTAACATATTTTTAAAATTATTTTAATAATTTTACATTTTATATTTGTTAGGTACAGTTAACAAAGCAGACATGTGTTTAATTTACATATGAATGTGTTGATTACTTAACACAAAAACTTTAACCAGCAAATTTTTTCACAAAAGTACACAAATTTTCAAACAGTGTATATATATATATATATATATATATTAGTATATATATATTAGTATATATTAGTATATATATATATTAGTATATATATTAGTATAGATATATAGAAACGGATTTTTATTATTATTTTAGAGTTAACGTTTTTCCAATCTGGATTTATTCTTATTGATTTTTTGGGCTTTATTTAACAAATAATATCGACAGTTCAAATCTTTGAAAGTGATAGCTGATGATTTGTATTATGCCTTAAATCACAATCTATCGGGTTCCATCGTTCTCCTTGTAATCTGTTTTAATTGTCTTGGGAGAAGATAACGAAGTTTAAATATTGAAGATATCGGTCGAACCGAATAGCAACCGTGATTGACCTCGTTTCCACCGCCCTGCCGTATGCTTTAATGTCCTTAATAATACAAACTTGATATATCGGTAATAAGGAATTGAAATTATATTATATAATTTGTCACACACATCCGTTCTGAATTTCATCTATCTAATTTTATCCGTTTTTTAATTCAAATTTTTTACAACTTCTTTGAAAACAGAATGGTTTAAAAAATCGCATAAATTTATAAAAAAAGAGTCCAAAAAATAAATATAATCTAAGAAATAATCCGAAGATTCGCGTTATTATGGAAGAAGGAAAAAGAGTCCAGGTTTGTCAAGAATAAAATAAACCGTTTATATAAATTTCGAGGAAAAAGTAATCTAAAACTATAATAATTAAAAATTAGATTTTAAAAAAAAATTTAAAAGTAATTGTAATTGTAAACAAAGATAGATTTCAAAGAAGTTTTTAAACCATTTCAGTGATTTCCAGAGAGTTATCTTGAGATTAAATAAGGGATGAGAAAAATAAAAAGAAGTCGCATAATAAAGCTTCACATATAGAAGGATAGGGTTAGTTAAATTACCAGGGCGCCTCGAATAGCGGGATTGGCGATCTCGCCGAGATACAAAGATATCGCGGGCCACATGACGCCCGATCCGATTCCGGAGCAGAATCTAGAAAGGTAGAGCCACGTGACCGACGTGGCGCAGATGGTGAGGATCCAGCTACAGAGTAACGGCAAGCCCGATAACAGCAGCACCTTCTTTAGCCCGGTGTACTCTGAAGGATCGTGTCGTGGCACGTATTAGAGACATGTCATCCTGAGAACAAGATCACCACAACTCAGAATTGCGGCTCGATCTATTTATAGACGAGAGACATCGTCGTTTACTTTCATTTATGCACACTTTGCGCCGACAAATCATTCTGTGTGTGCAAAGAGAATATGTGATTGGAGAAAGGAAGATGCTTTCTTTAGGATAGAACGAAGGTACAAATATCTCAGGAAAATATTTGGAAAGGGATTCAAGAATTCCAAGAGTCCAGTAAAAATCTAAGGCGTTAAAAAAATAAAGGTCTATTACTCATAGTTCTAAAGTTTTGGGAATATTAGGATCATAATTGCATGGTTTCAAAACAGAAAGCTTTAAGAAGGACTTTAATTGTTCAAGGACATGCGTCCGAGGGTAGTGTCTGGCTTCAAACATTTTTAGTTTTGCTTTTTCTTGATATCTCGTTTCTTATGTATTGTTGAGACATAAAAATTTACTATTTCGGATTTTCGATTATTGCTGAGTCGTGGTTGACTTGTTCTTAGGTCGCGGATTGTTGCTCATTTTCAATCGGAAGAAAATTTTCAAACCGCCTCGAGTCAAACAATTGATAGATCGAGAAAAATTTACTGGACAATATAAAAAGAAATGAATACAAAAAGAATTGGATTTCTGTCTCTCTTATTACATTCCATAACTTAATAACTTTAAAATTAAAAATAGAGAAAGAGAGAATACAATTGTTGTACATTAACAGAAGAGAAATATTTGCTTAATGAAAGTCATTATTATTTATATGTTAATATCATATTAAATAAATTATAGAATGTTGAAATATATATTACATTTTAATTGACTATTATAATTTATAACTTATGAATACATATTACATATGTTAATAGAAATAGTTGATTTATATGCTAGAATATAATAGAAAGAATTTAAACGACGAATTGGATCAATTTAAAAAAATTTATCTCGATAAATCTTTTCAAACTTATGATTAATGTATTCTCACCTTGACAAAAAGCACCGAGAAGCGCCCCGATTACACGTCCAAGGCTCAAAAGGGACGCCACCCAAGATGCTTCGATGTCGGTCAATTTCAAGGGGACTTCTGCTTCCGCTGATGTTAATTGTGCTAAATACGGTGAAGCCCAGCCGTTGGCTAGACCAGAAACGATGGTTTCTAGAGTGACTGTTGGGCGAAACGAGATGTATTATCGGAAACGTTCGAGCTGTCATTAATGAACAGTAATAAAAGTAATCTACAGTAGTTTCTACAAAAAAGTGATATTTACATTGTGCTTTTTCTGAAAGTTTTGAACCAGAAAATTGTACTTTGTTTTTAATTAACACTAGAACTAACAAAGCAGTCAAAATGCCTGTTTTGTGTATTTATAAAAATTATTCAAATTTTTTTAACGATGCATTTTCTGAGATTTTCCATGTAAATGATCAATTTACTTTTCTATTTTATTCTTTTTTTTTAAATATATATTGTCGGTATAATTCTAATGTCAAATAAAACTAGCAAAGAATAGAATATTGCATTATTATAAATTATTATTTTTACTTTTATAATGAAATTGTAAGTATAGTTACGAATATAGGATGACTTACGCGTGTATTCGAACGCGGATCATATTTCTTTTATAATTGATGATTGAGGAGAAAAATGTGGCAGGGAAAAAATTTGAAGGGAAATATATAATTTTTGTAAGGCATTATTAAACTGTTTTTTCATTTTCATGATTTTATGGGAAATGGAGGAAAGAATTTTGATATAGTTTAGAATTTGGCAGACGTACATTGACTCTGCTTTGGTGCCATAAAGACTGCTATATATGAAGATAAAGCATCTCATCATATCTCTTATCAAACCATTTAAGCTTAGAAACACAAAAGACGATTTTCAAGAAGATATTTTATCGACTTTAACGTACGTAAGAGTACTTATGAATATATACTTATTTTTATCTATATTACAACATAACTATAAAGTTCATAAAAGAGGAAGGGAGCACTTGTGTTTTTTTTGTTAGCGTAACAGCGTAACATAAGTACACTTTGATCAATAAAATATCCAATGTAATTATTCAATTTCATTAAAAATACGATAATGTACCTATACATATATTTGATATATATATATATATATATATATATATATATATATGTTTTAAACAAATATAAATATGAAAAATATATATGTTTTTTAATATTGCGCATTTAAATCGGTCAAGATGTTCATATTATGTTTATTTCGTTAATGTTTATATATTATTTTAAATAACTTTATATATAGGGTAGTCCAGTAATCGTGATACAATCGGGAAAGTGATGATTCCTCTTGAAAAAATTATACATATTTGCAATATGCAATTAAATAACTATTTTAAGGCAACTATGTGTTTTCTTTACATTAATTGATTTATCTCATTATTCAGTGCATGTAAAAGTATGAAAGTTATCAAAAAATGAATAGTGTACGAGATATTTTATGTTTCACGTCAAAATACGCCAATTTTCAAATTCGATTATTTCGGAAACAAAGCATCATACAGAAAAATTTTATTTTACATTTTCGATTTATTTTTTTCAAAAGGAATCCGAGCCAGAAATAATTAGTCGAATCGACGTCGATTCGACTTTCCTTTGTACCATGATTACTGAACCATCCTACAATAGCCTTCAGCATACATCAATGCGAGTGACCGAATTCCTTAAATTAAATGGCAGTTTCTAGTGACATTCCGCATATATGTATATTAATAATGCATATTTAATTTCCAATCAATTAATTTAATGTAGAACATTTAAATACGCTTTATTCTTTATTAATAGAATATTTTTGTCTATTATACGTATATATAGTTTTAATTAAAATATTTTACTAATTGATCGAGAACTTACTTGCGCAAGCAGTCAGCCATTGTGGCCAAACAGTGATCTTCCTGCTGTCGGGAACTTCTGGATCCTTGGCGCAGGACATCTTTCCTCAAAATGTGCAAGATGTAAGTAGCATATTACGCGTCCAGATAGAAACGGACTGACCCTTGCGAGTTCGGGATTCTCAGTTTCCTAACGAGGAAGAAACGAGGTGAACGCATTTACATTCAGATAAGAATACGATTTATTTATGGCCTCATTACGCATCACGTGAATTGATAATACACTCTCAAATCCCATTTGACGAAACGTATATTTGCACTGTAGTAATCTATAAAAAGCGAATGTCAGTACCGATTTACCATCAAACAAATTCGAATATTCAAACTTGAGCATTTCTAAGAGAAAATGATGAGAATCGCAAAAAGTTTCGCGTCCCAAAGATCTCGAATTTATAAATCTCAAGTTCGAAGATCTAACGTCTCAAGAGTCTAAGTTTTCAAGCGTTCAAAGCGCTGAAAGGGCAAAACTGAAAAAACTTCTGAAAAGATCACATATTCAAAGGACTTAAAAAAATTTTGCGTTTGGCTCAAATTTTAATATAAAGATAAATTTTCAAGAACTAGGATTTCAGGATCAAGGATACGAAAGCCTTAGAATTAAGGCTTTATTTAATTTCGATAAAAGCCCAAAAATATAATTTTAGATATTTGAATGTTTAAATACGAAATTTAAGAATACACATAAGAACACAAACTTTTAATAAATGTTTTAAAGATATAACTAATATTAATAAATAATAATTATTTATATCAGCAATAATAAGTGCTTATCAGCATAAAAAGGTATTAGATATACATATAAAAAATATTTTATTTATAATTATTTTATATTTTATTATTTATATAATAATATAACAATAATCTATTATAATATAATAATGTAATATTGGCAGTAACAGAACCTAATATTTTGACGTTTAACTTTTTGAAAGAGAATCGGGGCTTTGTATGTACAAAGACGGTACTGACTTTCGGTTTTGGGAAGATTCCAGGCAGCGTGCAAATACTGGATGAAAATTATAGTGGTAATTGACGGCGGTTACATTCTTATCGCGAAAACATGTCAAGCGTCTCTAGCTATTAAAAATACCAAAGTTCCGGCGGTCTTTGCAAATTTATTGCCTCGACAAGAAAATAATCACATGAGCATTTTATCTTCTCTAGGACATTCTTGTTAAGAAAATTTCGTCAGAAATTTATCATATAATATTTTATTTGAAAAAAAAAAGAATATTATTTTTTAAAAATATAAAATATTATAATTATATAATTATACTACCGATTTTATAAAATCTAAATTTAATAAGAAATTTTGTTATGTTTTTCAAGGACTCTTTTTATCTGTATATATCTTACAAAGACTAAATATCTATTTAGTTTTAATTAAGTTTGATTAATATAAATTAAATGTATAATTGAATAATTGAATATAATTAAATAATTAAATATTAATGTAAATTATTATGATTTTGTAATTAAATAAAAAAATTAATAATATAAGAGACATATATATATATATATAATCTTATATGCGGTCTTATCCTAATCATTACATAATCTTATATATTAAATTTTATTTAAATGGCGTTTAAAAATTATAAGCACAGAATTATGTAGTTGTAAGAAGCATATTTATTAAAGTTTATATATTCGTACATATATTTCTTATTTTGAGAAGATAAATGGTCAAGAAATGCCAAGAAACTAATACTTGCCAGTACTTGCGGCGCCACTCAAATAAACATATTGAAATAAGTTATTCGTTTATATTCATATTCGTTTATATTCGTTATGCTTGATATTTGGCTTCAGACAGTGAGATCACTAAACGAGTTCATAAAAATTTTGCGACTCTCAATTAACTTTTACGCGACCTCTGAAGCGATCGCGACTCACAGTTTGCGAATTACTATGCTAAACAAAGCGAGAAATATACGATAATATCCCAGTCATCGAAATTAAATCAAAATCCAAGCATCAGAATACACATATGATTTTATTTTATAAAACGTTAAACACTTTGAGGCGACAACGATTCGGTTGGCGCGCGGCCTTGGTATTCATTTTTGTGGCATACAGCACGCTGTATTTACACAAGATCGACGCGCTACCATTCATACAGTGATATTTGCGAACAGCAGACAGTGGCGTAAATGGGTATTGCCACATTATCATCCCTTGACATTCCTAAAAAAGGTTATCAGCCATCAATTACAAAATTTTATTCAATGATTAAAGCCCGTATCAGATGACGCATTGGAGATTGAAGATTGCAAATTGAAGATTGGAATTCCATCAATCAGGTAAATTTAATTTTAATTCGATTTGTTCTGATTGGTCGAATTTTAATCTTTAATTCGCAATTTTTAATCTTCATTGCGTAGTCTGATACGAGCTTAACGATTCATATTAAATCGAAACAGGCATATTTTTTATTTATTTATTTTATTTGAAAGTAAGGATGGAAACGATAGGAGATAGGAATTATTACTTTTTCGTGATATTTGCGACCGGCAGCTGTTTTTTTAATGCTTGGATTCAAATATACTTCTCGCGCCTTGTGAGTTTTTTCATCGATTAAAATGCAATTTGCGCACTCGGATTTTCGAATTGAGAGCGCGAAATACTTTATGAATTGCCGGATCGGATAATCTAAACATTCTAAATAAATAAAAGTGGCATATCAATTGTTCATTAGTACGTCTGCTTTGTAGAATTTATGTATACGGTCGAAAATATATGGTTATTAGCGTGTAATACAGAATATTGATTGTAAACTTGCAGACGATCCATCATGTTTTAATCATTACTTTGACTTTCGTCTTGCGCGATACGAGGGTGAAGTTGCCAACGCTATTTTCAACCGAAAATTGTCGGTCATTAATAAAACATTGCGACTATGATATCATTGATTCCGAGACGGTGTCGCGATGCTTTTAATTAATAAGTAGAATCATAAATAACCTTGTTTTTTGATTTTTGTCAGCCGTGAAATTCGTCGTTTGTATATCGGTGATTTCTTAGAACGTGTATTTCGCGAGATTTATTCGATCGGAATTCATCACACGGAGCAGTCTGCCTAGCAACGACTATATTTTTGGACATTGCATTCCGCAGTCATTTATCTTTATTTAAACACGTACATTTATTCGCTTATATTTATAAAAAATGTTTTAAACAATTCTGTATTTTGCGAAAAAACTTTGTTTATAAATTTATGTGTCATGTGAATAGAAAAGCATTTGGAAATTCATAAAACTTAAAAAATATAGAAAAGACATGTGCACACATATGCATACAGTATGATAAATACATAACATAATAAATAGAATTATAAATAAAATTCCATCTTAAATTGTGAGGCAAATTAGAGATCGTTTAACCCTTTGCGGACGGGGAGCATGTTTATATGCTCTCCGCTTATATTTCAGAAACTATTAGCCCGATTTTTATGCAACTTGAAATACAGAAGTTTTTTGTGAGTTTCAAATTTTTGACTTCAAAATTAAAGAGAACCATAAAAAAACTTCTGTATTTCAAGTTTCATAAAAATCGGGCTAATAGTTTCTGAAATATAAGCGGAGAGCATGTAAACATGCTCCTCGTCCGCAAAGGGTTAAAATTGGTTTTATACGAAATAATATTATTGTCCTGAAACGCGAGCATATACAATTTGTTTTCCAAAGTGCGGAATGTACATAAAAGTGCAGCTAAGAATAACAGATACAGCATTACCGCGATGGATAGCACTTGAAGTTGACTGCGCAATTTTTGAATTCAATTTTGTCGTTTGAGATTCGACTGTTATACTGTTTTACGAGCCGTCGAGCGTATCGTAGCTTCGTGCAATCGTACTTTTTTCGCATTATTATTATTATTGCATCGTGAGAAAACGCGCATCACAGTTAATAGCGGAAGTGTCGTGCAAAGTGCTGCGCGATCGTAATTAATCGTGTTTTCGCACGTGTCACAAAGGAGCAGCAATGATGGAACAATAGAGGAGAAGGAGGCATCTAGAAAGCATTAAACGATGGCGGAGCAATTATGGGGGCGACTAATTACTTTTATATATAATAATAAACGTATATATATTATTATATGTACAATTATTATATACAATCCTGAACTTAATAATTTTTATATTTTATATTATATGTATATATATATAATGCGCGCGCGCACACCCACACCTACAAGGAATGAGATTAAGTACATTCTAAAAAATTAACATGTGCAATACTTTCAAATTTATTATAAGGAAATATAAAAGAAACTTTTATTTGGAAACATAACAGAGCATCTAAATATAATCGAAACTTTCTCAATTACAATCGTATTTAGTTTACAAGCATAGTAAAATATAATAAGATTATAATATAATCGAAACTTTTCGAGATATATTCGAATTTTTTGTGTTTTGAAATATGAAACAATACAGTAGAGTATGTTAAATTAATAAATAATTGAAAAAATTCAATATATAATGTATTTTTATATTATTATATTATATTAATATGGCAATATATTGTATTAATATGGCATATATTGTATTTCAAAAGAGAGAAAATCAAATAAATGAAAGATATTACACAATGCGTACAAAAAATTATAAATAGAATTTTATTTTGAATTGTGACGGAAATTATAAATCAAATAAAATGGGTTATGCTGAAGTATATATGTAGTTGTAAAGTTTTAATGCCACGGTCGTCATGTCTTTCAAAACATTGAATTTTTTAATTTATGTGAATTTCAAGATTATGAGTGCTAACTTTGAAGCATTCTATCATGTTCTAATACTATTCTCGGTATTATTTATTATGTTTTTGATCATATATTTGATCCTGTAATTGTATTAAACTTTCATAATTACTTGAAATACATTTATAATTTTTACTAGTATTTGCGATTTTAATGAAATAATGTCTAGATACTGAATTAACTAAGATTCATTTAAACGGATACATATTAAACTTGATTCTATACTTAGTATTTAACTTATCAATATCAGCTGATTGCTAGCGCATACATAGAACATAAGAAATCAAAAGATAAAGTCAACTGGGCATTGAAAATCAATATCACCTGAGCTAGGAATCAATGACAGAGATACCGATGTGTGTAGTTACGAACTTAGAAGTATGCGAACTTTATGCGATTGGCCAACATTCGTCGCTTTTAATTTTTAATGTGATCTGAATTCATTTTTGCTTTGAAATTTTCAATTGTAATTAACCTTCGAAATATTAAAGTATCATGGGATATTTCATATAAAACAATGTCTTCTTCTCTTGGTTGTTTTTGATTGAAAAATTCTTCGTAATTTGTTAAATATTGGTTAACATTTGTTCCATATATCACATTTCTATAACTCATCATATACTATTTTAATTTCCTTTACGCGCAAAATTAACGTAGCAACATGGCAAATTTCTTTTTAATATCTTTAAATAAGTCAAGATGCATTCAGCTTATTTTGAAAGATGTGCGATTTTCTGGAGATGTTCATTTAAAAATTTCATGTTTTATGTATTTGACGCTGCATTCTTTCGCTCACCCTCAAAAGCACTGTAACTTCTCGAAAATCATCTTCTCCTCGCGCGAATGTGCTCTCCGATTATTCATATCCAATTCCGGCGACAAAACAACCCTCTCGCGCGCTCCCGTTCACCAACCCTCATTCTCATCTCTGTCGTTCTCTTCTCCGCCCCCTCTCCACCCTTGTCATCCCGAGAAGTCCCCAAAACAGCGACGCCTCCGCGAAAGCATCGTTTCACTGCGGACATCGCGTATTTCCGGCGATTCTCGTGCGTCTCCGATAGGGGTGTATGTAGCGGCGGAATCATTGTCTCGGACTATATTACGAAAATGTAGAACGCAACTTTTACTTTTCGTTAAATTGACCAAGATCATGCTGAAATTAGCAAGATTACAAATTATTCAAAATCTCATTTAAATATATAACTAAGCTTATTAAAATTTTTCCTATTAAAATTTTTCTTAAATACATCATTAAAACAAAACATACATATACCAAATTAGCCCTCGTTTTATTTAAGTCTTGAAAGTTTTAGAAGAACTTATTTTTAAATTTTTTTCTTGTACTTCCCCCGACTAAAAATTGTTATTTACATTACTCTCTAACCATAAGAAGACATTACAAAAATTTTCAGCCCATTTGGAGGTGGAGCCGTGGTTCGGAATAATTACCGAATGTGATTATGTATTTATATAAAATGGATCTGAAAGATCCATACATTTTGTTAAATGAAATATTGCAAAGTAGTTTGACGTAGACTCGATTTCTTTAAAAATTTTATTTTGCGAAGTAGTTTTAATATGTAAGCTTGTTATTTTAACAAATAAACTTTTATTTATGCTGAAAGACAAAAAGTTGTAAACACGTCATTAATTTTAGAAAATCTATACTACGCCTACTAGAATTAATTAAATAAGTAATCAAAATTATAAATAATTGTTAATTTTAAAGAAAAACTGTGTTATCTTCTTATAATTATTATTATTTCCATCTATTTTTCTATAATTTACATAACGCAATGGAATAAACTTTGTTTTATTAATTAACACTTACGAAAGAGTGTTTTAGAAGCTCGAATACTTTGTATTTCTGTTACTGTGTATTCCTTTTAGAATTGATAAATAAAAAATCTATATATATATATATATAAATTTTTAATCCATTTAAAATAGAAAGGAAATGCTACATTTTATTAGTTTTTTAAATCTTCCCTTCATACGCGGTGGCGCGAAACTATTTTTGATAACAGTCGAATTTAGAAACCGTCGAAGGAAGTATCTGTATCGCCAAAACATTTTTACAATTAGGCAATGTAATTTCTCTAGACACACTCCTGATCACCGCTCGCACCCTCTTGGTTTCCATGCGGTAGTGCACTCAGTGCGAATCGCGCAGCCGCCCGAACACCTCGGAGAGGCTGGCCCCGCGTTGTGATCGCGTGCGAAAAAAAGGGGTAAAAGAAACGGGGGCGCAGAGGGAGAGAGAGAAAGAGAAACAGAGGCCAGGAGGACCACGAGGTGCACAGCGTTTTTGAACAGGGTGCGAGCCGCGATATCCGTGTTGCGGGTCCTTCGGAGAATGACGTTATTATCCGTGGCATCGCGTGGGCGTCGCGGCCTCGCGATCCGTACCCTCTAGCCCTATTATTGACTCGGGGTTGGTCTGGCGGCCATGACAAGGGGTTGCATTCGCCGCGAGATTGCCAGATGGCGCGGCGTGTGCGGTCCACCCTCCCTGGAATGCTCTCGGCGAGGATCCTGCCGACGCTGTCGTGCCCCACGGGTCCATCCACGACGCTGAGGGCGGCCGACGGCGGCCAGGAAGAACGCGCTCGACGCTGAGCGTCGCCGTGAAAGTGTGAGCGCGTGGCCGCGCGCGAGCAAGCGCCGCGCGTGTCGAAGTGGTATCGCGCGGGGGCGGAAGCGGTGCGGAAAGTCCATTTCGGAAGGCTGTGTCTGTCGTCTAGGACGGACGGAGGACCCAACGGTTCCGTTACGAGGGCGCGGACGGTACTCTCCGGAAGAGCCCGCGCGGGGGTCAAGGGGGTTGCCGGAAGTCTGGCGTTCGTCGGACCGGAACTGAGCGGGACCGAGCTTGGCGGAGCGAAACGCAAGTCGGCCCTCGGGAGTGCCGTCCACCATTTTGGGTGCGCGGAGGTTATTCTGTATCCCTCGCGGAGGCGTCGGGACGCCCACGACATCCTCTTTCGGAGTGATCTCTCTCTTTTCCTCTCGCTCTTCCTCATCATCCCCCTCCGTTTCTCTGTTGCGACGGAGTTTTCCAGCGAGCAGGGAAGAGCGAGTGGTTTCCGGGGAGGAATCGGTGTCGCGACGTCGCTGGCATAGGGATCAGCTGGATCGTCCCAGTGCATCGTCGGGAAGGTCCTGGGACATTCCAGGACGACGTGACGTCCTCGACGCCGCGGGACTGGAGCCATTTTTATGCGCTGCATGCCGGGAGGAGCGGCTCTCCCGCTGGAAACTGGGTTACCGCGTCGCTTCCGCTCGAATTCCTCCTCCGCTCGTCGCCCGGAGGCTTGTAGTTTTGTATGCCGAGACTGAAAAGCGTGCTCTGCTCTGCTAGAATAGAATTCCATACGATGTGGTGATACGGCTGCTTAGTGACGGAAATTTGTGCAGGCAGGAAAGGCGTGGATTCGGACCTTGAGGGTGAGGAAAGTGCGTTAAGTGACTAACAGTTGTCGAAGATGGAGAGGCGTGGATTTGTACGTTGAGGCAACAAAGATTGTGGATTCCTGGTGGATTCGTCGCGGTATTTTCTGCGAGGATAAAAACGGCGTGGTTCTACACATAAGGAAAGCAAAACGTGTCTGGGTTTTAGGGGGTGGAGGGACAGTGCGTGGATAGATTTAATGGATCGTCATAATTATCGAAGAATATCATGCGGGAAGGAGAGAAGCACAGATTAGTCGATGAAGAATAGATTGTGCTTTTTCTTCTCTCGGCGGACTTCTTGGGGAGTATTATGCTGGCAGAGGAGACTCGTGTGTTAATGGTGAAGAAATGTTGCCCAGACACTTAGGACTAACTATGTTGAGAATGGCAGTAATTGATCTGGGTTGACTTGGTGAATTGGTGAAGTTGTCAAAGAAAATTGTGCAGAGGCGCGTATTTGTGCAGGTTGGCGGACTCGTCGAGGAAAATCGCGCAGGTGAAACGGACTGGATTGGTTCACTTAAGGAAGATAAACGTGATCGGGTTCAGGGGTGGTGAGAAAGTAGTGTGCGAACAGATTCTGTGGATCGCTGGACTTGTTGAGAAATATCGGGCAAGTGGGGAAGGCTGGATTTATGGAGAGAGACGCTAGGAGTAAAGACTATATGCGAAGTAATTAATATTTATACTGAGGAATGCTACGCGGGGGATAAAAAGGCGAGGATCCACGTATTGAGCGAGGAGATACATGGTACCTGCGTTCGATGAGCATTTCGTGATTGGCCCTTATTGACGAGGGTTCCGAAAGGGAGAAGTAACGTGGCCCTGTGTTCAATATCGAATGATTAATTACCGAGGAAAATAACCAGCGGGTTTGCACGTTAGGGGAAAATCTGTGCTCAGAAAAAAAGAGATCGGGCGCCGATTCGGTGGAAATATCTTGTAGGAAAAGAGGATGTAAATTTGTGTGTTTTGTTTGTCGAAAAATATGACGAGCTGATTTCCTCCTCGAAGAAAATGATAGATATCGTTCCGCTGGAAAGAACCGCAGATCCTTACCAAAAATGGGAGATCCTTATTTGAGTTAAGATATAGTGCTCATATATATGGGTCGTTTGGAAAACCCACTTGCGTGCTCCAGAAAATTGAGGATCGTGGGAAATCCTCGTCCGAAGAAATATTCTTTACGCAGACAAATATCGAGGGCGATTGTGAGGTCTGCTCGCTCGAACAAAATTCTTTTTTCTCGCGGGAAAGCGAAAGAATCTTTTCTATTAAAAAGAAGTTGCCGAGGAAAATTGGGGATTCTGTTCCGTTTTGAAAAATGTCTTCTGCGTGTCGAAGCAAACCGCTGATTCTTATTCCTCTCGAAGATTCGTTCGTCTGTCAAGAAACGTCGTGAATCGTCTCCGTTTAAGAAATATCGTCCCTATCGGAAAAAATTGATGTGTAAATTCGTGATGACGAAGACTGTAGATGCTTCTTTACGATTCTAAGCGAGGGATCTTTTTAGCGATGGGAATTCTGCACCATCAGAAAAAGAAATCTTCCATGAAAGGATGCAGCGAAATTTGAAGAATTCGTGGGAGAGGGACGATCGCTAAAGGATCTGTGAGTCTCATGAGGCAATCGATGGATCTTGATGGAAGGAGGATGAATCTGACGAATCTCGTTCGAAAAAATCGCCAAATGTATTACTCTTCCAAGGACATGGCCAGAAATTAGACCGACATACGTCGGGAACGATGGAGATCGAGTGATTTCGGCAGAGGACCGACAAGTAGTTTTAGATGTTTTCTATGAGTCAGTGAGATCGATCGGTGCGTCAATTGTTAGTGCTTCGGAAAGTGCTTTCCCGATTTTCCTCACCAAAGGATTACGCGTGGCGGCCGGATCCCTCCGTTTCGCGCGATGTGAGTATCTCATCACGCCATTTTGTCTCATCGAGATAAGTGTGTGTAGGGATTAATTGAACAGGTCTTTACAGAAAGGACGTGAGAAAGTCGCGAACCACTAAAAAGTGTGATCCTAAAAATGTCTAAAAAATTTTCACTCTTTAAGATACTTTTTTTACGCAGATACATTGTATCATATATTGAAAATAACTCTGTTTTGGTCAGTACCAGAACAATAATAAAATGAGATAGTTACTGAATATCTTGCTACAATCGAATTGAGAGATTATACACATTTTAGTTTTTATTATAAAAGTATAATTTTCTTAAATAATAAAATGTCTAATATTAAATTGTCAATGTTGTGTATAAATTATTCTGTATAAAATTAACGAACGAAAAGAATAACATACAATAAAATGATCACTTCGTAATTAAATTGCAAATTGAAGAATTTCACAACAATAAGATAATTTAATTTCAATAATGCAAAATTTTTTGTAATTATAGGATATTATTTGCAAAGAAATTTCACAAATATTTCTATAAAAACAAAAAATTGTTTTTACAAACGGATCATTGTACCTTTCGATATATTTTAACGTGAACGCTTCCTATAGCAATTTTTTTGTATAAAAAAAATAAAATTTTTCAACCAATATTTTTCTAAAAATATTGTATTTCCAACATCGCGCAATAGAAAAGAATCACTCAAATTCGCTCTGCAAAAGAATTGCTAATAAATCAAGTATAAATCAAATTGTGATCACAAATTATTACATATTATCCTTTACACGCATTATGTCGCTTTAAATATACATATATTGTGACTATAAAGTTTAAAGAATAACAATTAAAGCAATCACGAGTTTTATGCAAAAAGCGTTGAAACGTCTCTCTCTGTTACGAAATAAATAGCAACTTAAATTTTAGAGTTTTCCCTTAGAGTTTTCCCTTGAGACGAGGGATGGAGGATGGGGGCGTGACGGAGGTGAAAGAGCAGGACCGAAACAGGGTCAGGAATCAGTACGGTGGTAACCTGCAGCCCCCATCTCACCCCCATGCACCGGTACATAAAGCTTCAGGAAAGCGCTAACCTACATGCTCATTCGTACGGCAAATCATATTCAGTTCGCAAAATGAAAACCACCCGCGATGCACACGCCATCGCATCCGTTTCTGTCTGCCTCTTGCTTTCCTACTGACGACTGGCACGATGGAGAGAATCATCTTTCAGAGGAAATCTGCGAGGGCTCGATTCTAAGGGGAAGTCTCCCTTCTCTGGAATGTCGTGTATATACACACACTTAGAAACTTCAACATAAATTGAATAAACTGAAATTTTATTATTAATATTTATTTAATATTAAACATTTTAATATTTATTTATATTAAGAATTTCAAATATTTTCTTCACGTATGCATATTTTTATATATTATATTATATATTTTTTTATACTGTACGCTTTTTTTATTATTATTCCAACTTATTATTTCCTTCTTAGAGACATTTGCTATTGTTAGTATCATTTCGTATCCTGACATAAGAAGGTAGATTTTTAAAAAGTGTTGCATCATTTTTGCTAAATATGTTTTTCTTTAATTAAATAAATATAAACTGATTAAACTTTAAAAAATCGAAAAACGTGCTTTATTTCTCATATTGTATATTTTACTAAATATGAGAAAATAATGTAGTCAATGTGTTAAGAAAATGTGTAATCAAGTAATAAAAAATAAGATTAATATCAGGATGGAAAGTAAAAAATAGCAATCTGTATTAAATAGTTTCTTTATATACATGTCATATGTTTTCGCTGATGCAGTTAATAGTATAGCTCAACTACTTTATTTCGTGGAAAAAGCGGAAAGATCGATGAATTTCACGTCATGTCATGAAGTTTCTTTATAAACGCGGACGTATCAAATGGCATTAATGGCACTAATGGCATTAATGGCACTAATGTATCTGATTATACTTTGCATTTTTTCCCTAGTATTTATGTAGCTATAAAAAAATCTTATGCACAGCTAGTGAACTTAGCAAATGTAGGAGGAACTTAATTAGAGGGAAGAAAATAAGTAAGCTAATTTGCAGCAAAAGAGAGCAGAATTCCAGTTTAACATTAACAGGATAAACTAGAATTTGCAACAAGAGTCCCGAGAATAATATTTTTCCCACAATAACGGTCTCATCGCAGAACTAATTACCGTATAATTCCCATCGGTCTCATTAATATTTGTTTGCTACTCGATATTTATTTTATTAATTGTTATTAATCAACGAACCGGTAATACAGCACGATGTCCACAGGGAGCAAATAAATTTGTTATTAAAAGCAGATTTGTGTGTTTTATGTTAAATCACGCG
Source organism: Aphaenogaster rudis (assembly GCA_003063815.1). NCBI lineage: Eukaryota > Metazoa > Arthropoda > Insecta > Hymenoptera > Formicidae > Aphaenogaster > Aphaenogaster rudis. The sequence continues at coordinate 93,835 of NJRL01000582.1, read as the reverse complement.
TATAACGATGTCATTAACAAGGGTTATTATTCGGAAAACGTCGACGACGGGAAGATCAATCTAGGTAGAATGGAAATGAACCGAATGAATAATAAATTTAAGATAAATTTAATTACATAATACAGATATAGCAGTAATAATTACATATTAATCGTGATTAAAATTTTGGTAGATATATCTTGTAAGTATATTCTTTAGCCATAAATGATTAAAAATAAAGTGAAACGTAAATTTCTTTAACCAAATAGCTAAACTTTTTCTTTTACCCTTTGCAGAAGTGGATATATAATTTTCATACTTTTATTCTATATTTTTCAAATTTGTTAAAGTTTATTTAGATACAAAGTGTATTAAAAGCTTAATATTTAAAAACTGGGATAAGCAATCGTTTGTTTTCGAAATTTTTTTTAAACGAAATCGAGTCCGACTTGGCGAAAGTATTTGGTATTGCAATTTGAGTCATTCCTTCTGGTATGCTCTGTATAGATAATGTCTAAGTTGAAAATCAATAACTGATGGAACGATTCGTCTTCGACGGCCGTGTTGAGCCTCGGACGAGGATGGGGGAGAGAACGCAAGTGGCGATGATCGCACTTCTTTCAGCATCGAGATCATTACGGTGGTGATTTGTGGCGCCATTAGAGAGGCGCACCCGAAATGCGTTTCTGAAAAGCGGAGGTCCAAAATTAATCGTCGGTGCCCGGCACGAAGGGCGAGGGGGAGCATAAATTCTGGGCAATCCGCCCTGTGCCGGAGAAATTTTTCGTTGCCTCGGCCGAAATGGCCAAAATCCGTATCCGAAAAGTTTCACGACAGCTTCGACAAACAGGGCGCGCGTTTATTACTGATCTATCATCTTTGTGAAGTTAACACTCCATTTCTCAGAATTTCGATATAACTGATAAAGTGTTGACTTTTGCCCAAAGAGTTGTAGAATTCTTGATACATTCCAAAAAACTTCTAGCAACTAAGTGTACAAGGCAAAAATCCAAAAATATAGGATGTCAACTTCATACTTTTGTTAATTTTTTAAATAATTTTTTATTTTAAATAAGATTGATTTTAGTTGTGATAGTTTGTTTCGATTGAATCATGATAAAACTTTGGAATCATTATCTAGAATTCTCAAGAAAATACCTATTTATAGAAAAAATCTTTAGAAAAGATCCTTTAAGCAAAATACAAATTATTATTAAGGTACTATTAGAATATTAAAATTTTAAATTTTAAAACAGATATATTCTTTTGCATGATAAAATATAAATAAATGTAAATTAAGATTACTAAATTTTTAGGTTATTAAACGTATAAATTATTGACGATATAAGTAATTTTGAATTTTATAACAAAGTAAACCTTTATGCTATAATTTTATTATGAGAATAGAATGTATTTTACATTTTATGTAGGACAAATCCGGAATGAATGTGATTTAAACCGAAAACAGGACTCGACATTAGGATTTGGGATAATCCTGGAAAATCCAGTTCGTCTGACAAATTTGTATTACTTTGTCAGTGTATAATCAAAATGGAGAACATATGTTGAACCTTTTTACTTGAATTTGCAGTAAATGGAAAGCGAAAGAGACATATTATAATTTTTTTTATATTTTTTTGCAACGTTAGACACTTTATTGCTGATAAGTAATTATAATTTAATGTACGTTAAATAAGGATTATTCTATAATGACTAAAAAATGTAACAAGCTTGTAACTTACAGTTTCTACTATGTTATTATTGTTATTTAAATTAAAAAAGAAATGTAATTTTAATATCTAGAACCAAGGAAAACGGGGGTGGGAAAACTGTGACTCTGGACTATTTTTATCCATCTTTTTTCTTCTTTACTTTTTTTCCTTTTTTCTTTTTTTACGATTTTATGAATACCTTTATACAAATAAAATGTTATATAATATTTGTTTTTAATTAACAATAATATATATATATATATATATATA
>NJRL01000582.1:70253-86846 GCA_003063815.1 Aphaenogaster rudis | reverse complement strand
GTGAACAGAGAGAAGGAAGGGAAGGCCAACATTTTAATCGCTTGTAGTTGTGCTTTTCTACGGCGTCGTGCATCGCGCTCGTAACTTTAAGAAAGTATAACGACGGCCGATGCGCACGGAAGAATTGATTTAGTATTGTGTGCCGTAAAGTAGCGACGGTGACCCCTTTTCTCTAGCGAAATCGATATACACACTTCGATACACACGCACGCGTTACCTAAGCTCACGTGTACCCACACAGGTCCAGCAACGCATACAAACGCACACATATATGAGCGCATATACCCCTCGAGTGCCCGATCTATTTCGCTTCCTCTCTCTCTCTCTCTCTCTCTCTCTCTCTCTCTCTCTCTCTCTCTCTCTCTCTCTCTCTCTCTCTCTCTCTCTCTCTTCTACCTGCCTTCTCTGAATTAAAATGTCGGCTGAAAGAGCCCTTCAATTCTGCATCGTAATCTATATATTGCACTTCTCTATTTTGTATCTGAGTGAATAAACTTTAAGCCGAATTCAGGAAGGGAGTGTTTAGAATAGAACGAAAATTTATTTCCAAATTAAGTTTTTTTGAAAAATTTGCATTAAATGTCGAATTATTATTCAATACTTGGCAATTGATAAAATTCATGAAAAAGTAACGTATATTAATTAGCATCTATGTTTTTATTATACGTTTTATTATACGTGAATATTACTCACTTACTTGTTAGAAGGAAAGAAATGTGTTAATGTTTCTTCTAATTCATTCAATTTGAGTGTAATAATTTGCGCGAAATAATCCAAGTAGCAAAATGACGTCAAAAGACGACATAGTGACGTCTATTTGGTCTCTTAGACGTCACTGTGTCGTCCCTTGACGTCACTTTGCTACTTGGGATTATATTTAAATAGGTAAAAATATAAAATAATAAAAATACGTAAATACATTTTTGTTTTATATTCTCTCTCTCTCTCTCTCTCTCTCTCTCTCTCTCTCTCTTCATATGTATATTATATATTATTAAAATAATAGAAATATATATAGATATACTTTAAAGAGTTAATATATTTTCTAGTTTTTTCAATTATTTTTCAAACCAACAAGAGGCTACACCGTTAGTGCTTTATTATCTATTTCATACCGACCAATAATTCTTTCTTTTTTATAATTCTGACCATATTCTGTAAGTTTTCTTTTCTTTATTTTTTCATTTACTATTAGATTTTTTATTATCCAGAGGGATTATTGATTCTTTCTCACATTTTTACCTACTTTGATCAATATGTGCGAGAGTGTCAATTCCTTTCTTCGTTCTTATTTTTTATAAAAAAATTTTTTCTCTCTATCAACTTACAGATTTTTAATAACTTTTTCCATCATTGACTGTCTTTCTTTGGACTATACTCTTCTTTTTAAATTTGAACGGACTCTATTCTTTCTCGCTTCCGAACGAAGAATTAATACGTATGGATTTTACACTGAAGGACGATCTTTTTGGACTTTTTACAAATATGACGGTCTATGCGGCTTTTAACATCTTTAACTTCATAATTTTATATAAGTACTTCTATATATCAATTTGTGATAATTCCGGTATGGCCTCTTACCAATTTTTTGTTCTATTGCTGGTGGAACTATACATCTAAAATCTAAAATCATCTAAAATCATACATCTAAAATCTACCATTTATTTAATTTTATATTTTTATTTTAATTATGCCTATTTATATCCTAATTTTATGAATATCACTAAGATCTTTTACTGAAGAAGACTCTGTGTTAGTCGAAACGTTTAAAATTTTAATATTAATTTGACATTAAATCTTTTATTTATTTATTAAAGGACAGATCTTTGTTTAATTATTTTGCTTGTTTTTTGGCCTTCAACCTTTTCACATTGCTTTTTCAATTATATTTGGGCAATTATATTGGCGTAATATAATACATTTAAGACTCCTGAACACTCATCACTATTATCTCAGAAGCGAGAAAATGCACAATAAAAATTCTTGCAAGATACATTAAAATGGAAATATTATTTTATTGAAAAATATTTCTATTTTAATATATTTTGCAAGAATTGTTACTATATATTTTCTCGCTTCTGACGTCATAATTTGAGATAGTAGTGGTAAGTGTTCAGGAGCCTTAAATGAGAGAATAAAACATAAAATAAAAAATAATACACAAAAGCATTTTTAAAATACATTAACATTACAAGAATGCATCTTGTATTAAAAATGGAAAAACTTAAATGATAAAGAAAACCTGGTATTTCAGTTCTCTACGAAAATAGCTGGGAGGAAAGCAGAGCTGACTTTTTAAAATAGAAAATGTGACATTTATGGAAAAGAGCTTTGGGAAAATACACGATTTCCACGTAAGCTAAATAGGAAACTTTGTTATCCGTACTCAAAATCAGATAATGACGTGACGTGCACAGTACGAAGAAACGAGCAAATTTTCAAAAAATGTTCCGGTTTTTTCACCCCTTTCTCGAATTTACCTGAAATTCTCCGCCGCTAATGGCATTGAGACTAGAGTCCCCGAGCTGTCCGAAGATATTTCATGGTGATTCACGGGCACATCCTGCAGGACCGGTAATATTCCCGGTGCCGGAGGAGGGTAGGAGGACGAGAGAAGGGGTAGCGAGGGAGGGATGCGACAGCCACCCCCGATGTAAATCACCCCCCGCTCTTGTCGGCCGGAGGGCGAGCAAAGTGGATGGGAAAGCCCAGGACGTCTCTCTTCCCGAAAAATAATTCCGACGAGCCGGCTTTTCCATTAAAAAGTTTGATTCGCGGATTCGTAGTCGACATACCTAACCTAACCTCACTGAGGAAGGGAAGTTTGTCGTTCATCTTGGAGGTGCGAGGAGGAGAAGAGCAGGGATGACGGAGACTCTTTGGCCATTTTTCGAAGTCCGTTTTATCTTTTGTTTCTGTAATGTTGCGAGCATGTTGCGAAGTGTATTTTTGTTTAAAATTCTGGAACTTTCGAGGTTCTGTGCACCGTGGCCATATTGGATGGTGACGTCAGAAACGAGAAATCGCGCGTCATGTTTCCTTGCGACGAACAAGTCAAAGTTTAAAGAAAAAAAGAGAAAGAAACTTCCTTCACGTATTAATTTTGTATTTTTGGACCGACAGAAATATCGATCGAAAGATAGAATATAATTCATACAATGTATTATTAATTCTATATTTGTGTATGTTTTATATATAATTTATTACTAAATATATAACGTATGCAAACTATAAATTTTTCTAATATTTAAATATTGATGCTTGATTTGTATTTTTAATTTCCCCAATTAGAGAATTATATTTAGACTCTATATTTCTAAAACAATTAAAATCTTTTTTACATTCATTTTCTTGTCAATTTCAAACGCGGAATGATTTTAATTTTCCATATTGGTTAATTTTTTCAAACATTTTCGAATGATGAAAATTGACAAAATGCTTTTTGTTTAGTTTGTATTTTTGCTAAATGTTTTCCCTGATTTATATTTGCACAGAAAACAAATAAAAATTTTTTATATCTATTAATATAGAACAATTAATATTGAACATTTTGGAAGATTTCCTTTTTTAGAGAACGGAAAGTAAACAAGACAAATATTTGTTTTAGACAAATATCAAATTTCGGGGATATTTGTTTTCATGAAATTAGAATTTCCTCTTCCGTTTTCTGGAATTTTTCGGTACTTACGGTATCTTTTCATCCCTTTACCATCTAACACCATCTCCGGGTCAATTTGAGGGAAGAGGTGCGCGGCCGTCAAAGTCCCGTCTAAACTTTAAACGACTTCGAACCTCCGGCACCTTCTCGTCGTCAGGACGAGAGGCGTTATTCTTGTCGTCCTTGTCGTTCTCATCGTTGTCGTAGGCGTCGGTCTCTCTTTGCAATAGCACAGTTTGCAAAGTCGCGATGGTCGCCGATAAAAGTTACGTCATTTTCTTCTTAGCCTCCACTTCTCCCTTTTACGCTTCCTCAAGCAAAGGTTGTGAGAGATGCGTAGGATGCTAGGTAACGACCGAAAAAAAGGGAATAAAAATTCAGAGAAAAGGTAATTTTGTTAAATACTTTGAATTAAATTCTCTGAATACTAAAATAAATATCACGCGGTCTAAAATACAAAATGTTTTGCAAGCTTTGCATTTTTGCAATTTTCCATGGGAATAACTAGAATAATTTTTATTTATTTTTCTATTGCATTATTTTGGTAATATTTTTACGGATTTTATATCGAACGAAATTTCTCTTGTGTAAATTTTAGGATAATTTTTATACAGCAGAATTTTAACTAAACGTTATATTTTTTGTCAACTTTAAAATTTTTAACATTATTCCTTCTTTTGTCATCGTATTTTATCGTATTTATAAAAATTGTATTATATTAAACAAAACAAATGTATTATTATAATGGAAATTTATTATATTATTGTATTAAGGGGAAGTTTTTATAAAAATAGGTAAATGTAACAATTTTGGGTAAGAAAAATTTTGTTATCTTCCAAATAAGACAAATTTTTGATGCTACAGATATTAAAAAATATGCATATATTGCGTAATATGCTTGTTTTCACTGCCATCAGTAAATATGTAGAATTTGTCTAGTATTGAAATTTGGACTCGCCGCAATTATAATATAATAATATCTATATTTTCAGCTTACTGTTAATTTATTTGATGAACACATATTACGTTTGCTTTACGTTCAAAGATTTACTGATATAGTGCAAAATTTAATAATTTAATATTAATTAGTATCACGCAAATATAGCTTATATAAATCTTTAGCCTAATATTAAAATTACGATTTCACTTACAGATTGTCACTTTTTAGAAACATTTTTATAGTTTTTATCGTTTTGAGTAATGCTATTGTCAGTAATTCAAGTTTAAAAACTGACTGTAGTTTGACAAAGGGATGTGCAAAGTGAAATGCGGAAGATGGGGATGAAGTGGGAAACATCGTTCACCGGAGACACGCGGCCTTTGTGGCGGGACGATGAGGGGTGCAGGGGACGAAATAATGCAGAGGATAATGCAATGGGGTTTATTGCACTCCGGGAGACGGTGTCCTCTCGCATTGTCTCCAAGGATCCGAATATTCCGGTTGCTATTGACCAAATTTATGTCGAGTATACAATCAGAAATGTTTCACATGCGAGATGAATTTGATTCCACTTACTGTAAAATTGAGACAGGAATTCAGGACTACAAAATATCCGGAATTATAAAATATAATAGAGATGTTTTTGAGATGTTTAAAAAGATAGGTTTAAAAAAGGATTCTTTGATTTTTTTACTAGTTACTCAAGTATTGATGCCCCGAGGAGGAAAGTTTATGGCAAATTAACCGAAGAATCTATAGTTAAGAAAGGAACATTCGGCGCTCTTAAAACACTAATTTTTTTTACTAATTACTCAATGAGTATTGATGGCCCGATGAGGAAAATTTATTGTAAATTAACCGAAGAAGTTACAGTTAAGAAAGGAACGTCCGACGCTTTTGAAATAATATACTAATTTTTTTTACTAATTATTGAATGAGTATTGATGTCCCGATGAGGAAAATATATTGTAAATTAACCGAAGAAGCTATAGTTAAGACAGGAACGTTCGGCGCTCTTGAAATAATATACTATTTTTTTACTAATTATTTAATGAGTATTGATGTCCCGAAGAGGAAAATATATATATTGTGAATTAACCGAAGAACCTATAGTTAAAGAAAGGAACGTCCGGCGCTCTTGAATACTTTGTACACTAAATATTAAGATGCGGTATGCACAACATGCATCGGAATGACAAGGGTGCCTTTTGATGGTTGCAGAATCCCTGGTATGCGTAGTACGGGCGTAGGGCTCGTTCCGGGACTAGTGAAGGGATCAAAGGAGGGTCGTCTGGCCGCTCTCGAGCGGTTCGAGGGCCGGTGAGCACGAAAGGGCGAGCAACCACCTTGCCGACGACCAGCAACCCTCCCGTCCGTCACTGTCGACGAACAACAGAACAGGTTCGTACAGATCCCTTGTAATCGAATTATGCATAAACCTACTATCGATTGTACTGCATCACTTTGATTTATGTATCACGGTACAGTACAGTACTGTATCAACTCAATTTGCCGAAGAGCGAGATTGATGTTTTTTATCTTTAAGGTATCTTTTATATAATTGGAAATATAGCTTCTTAGAATAATTAATATTTCGCACTTATAAGAATAAATTTCATTTTAATACATATAATTTCTACGAGTTATTTTTCATGTATCTATACACTGTATTTATACACTGAGAGAAAAATGTATGATATTTGGAACTATAATGACATAGTAAATGATTATTAGTTAGGAATTTCATTATAATATCAAATTAACCATTTTATATAGTCAATACAATTGGAATATTTGGCAAATATTGGCACAGGTAACTATTCTCATAGCATGCTTTACTCTATACATGGTAATAACAAAGAAAATATGATGACTATAAATCTGTGTTCACTCTGTTATATTTTGCATGTTTAACACGGAAAAAAAAGTAACTGCCGTAGCTAAAAACTGCATATGGTAACTAAATTGCAGTCGTAATATATGGACAGCAAAATCTTAGCTGTGATACCTATTTTATTGCTGTCGTGATTATACATTTCTAAACTACAGCAAAATGTTTAGAAATTTATAATCACGACAGCAAACACAGTTTAGAAAATCATAATTAGCTATGGTAGCGAAAAATTTTTTTTACGTGAAATGAACTATAAAAATATGTTTAAGGTCAAAATAAACTATAAAATATAGTGAAATTATTGTTACTCTAACCATTTTTTTCTCTCAGTGTACATGTACATTTATCTACATTTTATTGTATGTAATTTCTTTGTAATTACATTATTTTATGTTTTATTGCTTGAAAAATATTTTCTATTTTTTACGTGTTTAAAGAAGCACTATCCGTGACATTCATAAAACGTTATACTTAAGAAAAATTAGCGAAAATGTTTTAGAGTATATTGTGAAAACTTCTCTTTAAATACGAATCTAGATATTAGTTGTTTGGTTTTTTTATTTTACTTTAGATATGTACGAAATATTGGAATATTCGTTAGTCTTGCAACGTCCTGTACGTAAAATGTTTTTTCGCGTTATTCTCGACAGTTTGCATTAGTTTCAAGGAAAGAATTAACCTATTGTTGGATAAAGAGTGCGAATTATGATGTCGACCTCTGCACGTGCGTGCCGACGTCTCACGTGGCTTCGAGAGCGGATCGATCGTTCCTTTCGAGCGGATGTTTGCGCTGGGAATCGCGGACCGGGTGGAAACGGGTTTGGAAAGGTATCGAAAACTTAGGGGGAAGAAGAGCTTATCTCGATGCATAAGAGGGAAGGAGGTATTCTATTATACGTTTCTAACGGAGGGTGTCTGATCGCTCGGTTAGATGCATTGTAAACAGAGCTATTTGTCAGAGGCATCGTCGCGTCTTCCATCCATAGGAAATTCCGAGGGCGCTCTTAAGCACGGAAACGTGGGAGACGATTAAATCGGTGTTAACATCGATTATAAAATTTTTATTAAAATTTTTCATTGTAATATTTTATTAAAATATTATTTCAATACTCTGAAAAAGTTTCTCTAATAATTATCTTTTTAAAAATAAGAACTTTGCCAAGATCGACCACCTGTGATTCTTGTTTTCTTTATAATGCCTTTTTTCCAATAAAGTATATTGGATTTTATATATTTAGGCCTATATTCAGAACGTGCTTCTAAAGATGTTAGCACGCTTTTCTGTCATTTTATCCTTGTTTTACATCTATAATGAACGATAAAGATAGAATGACAAAAAAGCGCGCTAACATCTTTAGAAGCACGTTCTGAATATGGGCCTTAATAATTAAATACATTGTTATATAATTACGTTATTATAATGTTTTGTAATTAGGTACGATTTAACATATTTTATAATTTAATGTAAAAATTGAACATCAACTGATTAAAAATTGCCTTGTAATGTTTATTGGCGTTTTCTTTAAAATAAAAAAAAAATAGATTGGAAAAAAATAAATTTTAATAGACAATTAAAATTTATGTGTTACGTAATAGACAAATATTATTTCGGAAGTCGCACTGCGCTATATCAAAATGACGAAAGTCAGCTGTTCGTTCGAAAACGTTGTTGACCATGTTATTGTTCCGAGTTTTTATCTCCACGTTGCTAAATGCGATGGCGGGCTTTCGCGAAAACTTTTCCATCCTCTCCGGTGATTTAAAGCGGTCAAACGTTTTTTGTTCCGCTTCAAGTACGCGGGGATGAGGATCGCGAAGTTCCGGAAGTAGATCGGCTGGTATACATCGGCGACTTTTCGAACTTGTCGAAGAATGTCGAGGTCCACAAAGACGCCAGCTCTCGAACGGAGGATCACGGGAGTTGGAACTTGTGCGGAACCTCTCGGGCAGGACCATGCCGTAGCTGGGAAACCTGGTCCTGCCTTACGACGCATTTCTCAAGGCGCATTCAGAGAGCAATTACATTGCTTCCGAGAATTGTAACAATGGGCGTCAACTTCTGTTATCGAATATTGTTAATATTCTTAGTTAGGCAATTGCAAAAAGTGGGACAAAGTTACTTTTGATTTAAAATAATTTATTTTATTTATACGAGAGAAAATGTTTCTCAAATTAGTCATTCAGCCTAAATGAGGTACAAATATTTTTACATTGATTTTAATAAGATTATATAAAAAGATTATGGAAAGGACATAAAATTACATTAAATTTAAATACAATTGAATATAAACATGTTTAATTGAAATATAATTAAACAAAATTACAAATGGAACTAATGCATAATGTAGAATAAACGAGACCAATAAAATTGGTATATAAAAAAATGATAAATATATACATATTTATATATATCATGTTATTAAAAAAAAACTAATAAAACTAGAAGTTTCGTTAAAAAGAATGATAAAAATAGAATAATAATAAAATGAAAAATCTGACACCCGAGAGAAAAATTAAATGGAATGGAATGATGTAGGACTGAAATGATGTTAAAATTGAATTGAAATAAAATTACGCCGCCTACAAGGGCGAACTCTAAAAATAATGGAACGGAATTCTCTCCCCGGAGTGCGGCGCACGCGTTTCGAGATTTCTCGGCGACCAGTCACGCTCATCGTTCAACCCTATCTTCCCGAGAATGATTTATCTACCCCATGAGAGGGTCAGGATGATCAATCTATATCAATCGCAACTGCGTGATAAAACCAAAAGCAATTTCTTCCGCGGAGATAACGGCTTGTCTTCCCAACTAGCCTCGTGGATGGGTTAGCGACACGAAACCTGTCTCTGCCCTAAAAATCACCTCCTCGGGAACGCTTTTATCGTACTTCTCGCATGCAACGCCGATCTGTACGATGCAAAGATTTATTTATTTCAGAATCCATATTTACGGAAATTTATCCGACCATTTTACTGATTTAAATGGATAGATAGATATCATAGATAAACAGATAAATAGATAGGTAGATGAAATTTTTATTCCAAAACAGGAACACTTGGATATCTCGTAATATTGATACAGACCACGTTACGTTTGAGAAACTCGCTCTCGGGAAGATGCGTGTAATAATAGCGTTTCGGAATAAATTCTGAAATATAAAAAACTCTCGGGGACGAATGAAAACTTATTTTAGAAATCTTATTTCTAAAAGAAATGTATATATAAATAAATTTATAAATTTCTAAAAAAAATCAGACGCGAACTCGTCAAAATAAAATTCCACGGACACTATCACGAATTCTCGACGTGATCCTGCGAAGGATTACTACGAAGGATGAATTCCGAAATGATCGCGGCATTTCTTCCCGCGACGACATCCTCTCAGGCTACTTCAACCCCTAAAAGGCTCATAATCGTCGACGTTCCCCATTAATTAATGAAAATAATTGGCCGACGAGGAGCGGCAGACGTCGCAGTCTATCTGCGATAAGGATTCGCGACAACTCGAGGAGTCTCAAGAGGATAAGGGCGACGATGCAGGCGGAGTGCCCCGCTAGTTTTTCCGGGAGGGAAACGGGGGAGGGCAAGGAGATAGGATGGTGGGAGATCGGAAGAGACGGGGTGGAAATTCATTCCCTTAATGGAGGCTGGAGTACTGTATACCTAACCGACGGTGACTAAACAACCCCTTTCTCCCTCGTCCTCCCACAACTATCCGATATGATGTATGCGGTGCTGTGCAGAAAGGATTTCGGTTGAACAATTAAACATGGTGCTGCCATGTCGCTTAGATTGCTCGGCGTCTCGAGAGTAAACGCAAACTGATGTATGTTTTAAAAAGTATTGCGACGTCGAAGAATTATTTTCATAATACACGATATGTTATTAAGGCCTTTAAGACCCTTTAAGGCCCAATGTACATAATTATGTACATTCATTTTGAGTTCTTCCCAAATGTTTTGTATTGATAAAAAAGTAATGTTTCTATCAGTATAATACTCTTGATCCGTTTTATGTGGAGCTAGTTTCTCTATCTCAATTCGTAAAACAATGATGCTCTCGCTAAACAAGCTACTATTGCGATCGTAAATTTTACTCAAACGGAATCGATGCCTGGGCCTTAAAGGGTTAAACATAATCCGCGGACAAAATGTGAAAGAAAAGATTGGTCCGAAGGGAAACAACTTAATCTTCAGTCTCCACGTTAACATCTCACAGCGGTAATTCGCGATTTGAAATTTATTATCCTAGATCGCGCGAATTTCATATCCCCGTTGTCGCGCGGTGGGCCTCAGAAATATTTTGGGGGTCGCCGCGGGACGTGTTGTGATAATGCGGTAATAAGGGGGTATAGTACTTGACGAGGGCGTGTAATTAAATACGGCCGAATCTGAGCTGGTTATGCAAAAGCCGCTTCCGCGAGATGTAATCGCGCGGAATATAATATGCCGCTGGCGATAAATAATATCGCGGGAAAGGAGATGGGCGAGGGTGCCGGTTGGGGGTCGGGGGACGGGAACGGTAGCGTCGGCTGTCGCGGCCATTAATCAGATGAATTAATTGTGCTCATTAACGCGCCACACTATGAGCGCGATGGACTTTTTGTCACCGTTGTTGTCGTTGCACCAGGAATTCCCTGCTTGTTGCATTCCCTCGCTCTGCGATAAGAATGCTAACTTAAAGAAATATATTAACAATTATATTAACAAAGTTAATATAATTTTATGTTAACTTAACAAATATATTAACAAAGAGATATATTAACAATTTTTTAAATTTTATATGTACGCGTTAAGAAAGGAATAAAGTTTTGCGCTTTTATTTTATTCCTGTTGTTTTACAGTGTGTTTCTCCTAATATTAATTGATGCATTTTTGAGATAATATAATTTTGAACGCTACTTATTTTTTGAAGAAACTTTTTTTTTTGTTACGCATATACTTTAATAATAATTTTAAAGATGTGATAACTTATCAAATGTAGAACTTTGAAACCGTATATATTTATCTTTTGATTAACAATATATGTTTATTAGAGAGAATATAGAGAGACGTAGATGTTTTCGATTTAATGTAAATTCGAAGTAGGTTCCGTAGAAAAGTAATTATTGCTTCAGGTTTCTTCAATAATTTAGTCGGTGTAATGCAGGCGGTTGCTAATGAAATATAGACGTCTGCTAAAATGTTAAGCCTCTTAAAGTGTAAAACTTTACGTTCTTTTCCATAAGTTATGGCTGCCATAGATAGTAGGTACTTCCTATTTTTATTTTAGTTTGAACTGAAAGCTGTTGAAAGATGTAATCACCCGATGCGATCCTGATGTATATCAACGGCAAATATCCAAGCTGTTTGCTCTACACGGCAGCGTTCCTGTCGCATTTAAATTTTTTTATATTCCAGCCTATCGCATGACGTATAGACGTGTTTTTACGTCGTAAACCGCCCGATTATTGGCAAATAAACGTTGCATCTCGCTCGCACGACTTTTTATCAAGCGATAAAATGTTTAACGGTTCTCCATCCCCTTCACTCCCCCCTCCCCACCGACATCTTTTCCGGCGCTGCGGAATTCATTTTCCTCCGGTTTGTCGAAGGGGCTGCGAAAAAACGGGGGATGAAATATGAATCCCGCCGTCGAAAAATTCCTGCGAGACGCGGAGGGACACAAAGAACGAGAGGGAGACGAGTCGTAAAACGAATAAAGAGCCGGAAAGGTCGGAAAATAACACGCAAATTTCCGGGCGGAATTTGCGATCGGCAGTTGGGTCTCCCCCACGCACATAAAACTGCGTCCGTCCTGACCTAATCGATTTTATCAAAATAATTATTTGATAATTATTGTGGATAAATTGATTACGTAAATTGATGTATGACTGACACATAAATTATTGTTTGATAACAATCATTTGAGAAAATTACTTGTTGCGATATTAATTTACCGTTAAATTATCTGTTTGTTTGTTATCAGTTATATTGGACGAGCTTTCAAGGAAGGCTTGAAAGCGCGAGACGCGAATAATAATGCTGGCTAATTGAGAAGCAAGTTAATTATTTCTTGAATTCCGATCGATAGCGTCGGGATGTCGGTAATTAATATAAACAACCTGAGGACGCCGGTCCTATTCAGATGCGAAGCTTTTGAATAAAATCGTGTTGCAACTCAAAGTAAGTTATACTTGCGATCTTCGAAAGCTTTACAAACGAGACGGCGCGGGCGGCAGAAATGCCGCGAGGAGAGGAGGTTGAGATTCGTGAGAGTAAAAGAAAGGACTGGGCTTTATTACGAATACTTCGAGATTTAACGGCGAAGAAATAATGACGAGATTTCCTGTTTTTATTATACTTAGGAAAAGTCAAGTAATTAGCGGGTCTTTAAACAATTCCTCGGACATTTTGAAACAAATTTTTCTTCCTATAATTTTTAACAGAATAAAAAGACAATAATAACGATTGATATCTTTTAGATTATCTGTGTCAGAACTCGGGAAAGAATTTCATCTATAATTTTATGTGTCGTGCAATGCAAAAAATATTTGAAGAGTCAGAATATACGTACATATGAAATGTATATTAAAATGCACACGTACATCAAAATACAGTATAAAAATTATAAATTAAAACGCATCAAATTTTTATCTTCAAATCTGACGCAATTTATGATCCAAAGTGGGTTTTAGGAAAGAGTGAAAATAAAAATGAACGATTTATTTTTCATAAATCGAATGGCAATATGTTTAATTAATAATTATAAAAGCGGACATGGTCGACGATCGAGAATTTATGGCAAAATTGAATACGTTCAATTAAAGATGGAATTATATGCCGCTAATTAGGATCGCGATGTCGACCATTCTATTGGCGGAGCTTCGATAATCCGGAATAATCCGGGGACCGGGCCACCAATTTGCGTTCGAGTCGACAAAGTGCTGATCGCTCGGCTGCTTGAAAGGATCGAAGGAATCGAATTTTGCGTGGATCGGCCGCGAGATAGGCCGATAGGTCAGGGGGAATTAATTCCTTCTTGTGTTCGCTCGATGGTCTGCACTCTCGCGCGAGTTAGGACTCTCGATGTCCGCTACGTCCTCGATGTCAAAGACATGCTTTATCTCGAAACGTCGATGACGAGCGCGCGTGCACGCGACGATTCGAGAATCGGCGTCGGAAAATAACGTTAAATTTCAACGAACGTGCCCATGATTTTATATGACAACCGTAGGGCGTCGCTTATTAGGATTGCGTTTCTAAAACGAGGAGGAGGGTGGCAGGAACTCCCCCTTCTTTTCTCCTTAACGAGATTGGCGGAATTACTATTCACCGTTCCATCCCGTATAGACCCGAAGTTTCTTTATTCTTGCAATTCGATATTTTATGTTTCATCAAAAGAAGGAATATTGGAAGGTATTTCGATGCAATAAGTTCCTCTCAGGAAAAAAAGTATGCTTTTTATGTATCTTGGGACATCTTTATTGTTCATAAGGTATACAGCGCACAATATATAGCTGTAGAAGGTATGTAGCTGTAAAAGAGCTATGTGCCCTTATTCCCCACATATTCTCTCGACAGAAACTTTTCAGGAGTTGTTATAGCTATAGCTTTATTAATTATTTGCACCTCACGTAGCTGTCCCAGAATTCATGATCTCTTAATCCTAATGATAGATACTTGTATGGACTCAAGTCGATGGAGGTTATCACTTACCGCAATTTTTTAAATATTTCAAGTTAAAGCTCAGATAAAAATTTTACTCTTTTTCATGCGTATAGAATAAAATCCGTTCGTTAAACGAATAATTAAACTCAGCTGAAACATACATTTCCGTTATCTATTAATCTTCGTAAAAAGTAAAGCTTAGTTCGCGTAATGCTGCTCATTTGTGATTGCTTGAAACTATCATGTGAGCTTGAAAAGCTTTTCCTTTCCAGGGGGGGAAGAGAAAAAAAGAGAAAGAAACAAATAGAGAAACGAAAAACTGGTGAAAATGTGGTCGAAACTCGATTTAGCGCTTAGCTGGAGAAGGTTGTAGTGCAGCGCGAGTAGATGTGTCCGTACGCAGTGGGACTCCTTAATTAATTAGCGTTAATTAACAAACGTGCGGCGAAGCTGTTGCACCCTGTCTCACGCCCCCTTCTCCTCCCCGCGGTCCATCTTCACTCACCCCGGAATTCCCGTAGGATACCCGAGTGCTGCCTTTGAAGTTGCAGGTTTCCGGAAGGGGTCGCAATATTCGGCAGCGCGCCCCACCAGCCCCCCTTAAGGGGGCTGCCTGTGTCGTTCGCTAATTAAATATCGCAGTCGCGCTAATTTCCGCGGCGATGTTTCTCTAATTATTCGCCGGGAGAACGGAGCCGACATTCTCCTGCTTATGCACAGTTAACAAGATGACGCTGCGAAATAAGCATTTTTGAATACAGTTCTCCGCGCCGAGAGTAGTTACTTTACAGCCAGACTCCCCCGTCGCCGATTTCGAAATGGATGAGAGGGGAGCCCCATTCGCGCGATGTAAAATTCATTCCCTCGCGCTTGAGGTGACAGTAGTGATGACGGATTTTCACTCCCCTATAAATCTCTTCAACCCTCTCAACCGCGTAAAATGCGAAAATGTATAAATAAACGTCGACGTGTAAGTTTAACCTCTGAGAATTCTTTCTCGCTAATTATTCAAGCTTCGCGGAAATCTTTCTCCGAGTTGTAACGCTCTCCTCTCCTCTCCCTCCCGCCCCCCTCCCTTGCCATTTAAAATGCGGTGATTTTTTCGATTTTCTCTTTGGTCTCGTTCGGTTCTTGCGCTCTCCCCCTCCCCCCTCCGACTCGTCTGCTTTTTTCTCCGGGGAGTAATTTTTGAGTGACAAATTGTTGCTGCACGCCCGTCGGCGCTCGTCGTCGGGGGCGGTTGCACGGAACAAAAATGGGGGTGAGAGGGCGATGGGAGGGAGGGAGGGAGGGAGAGGAGGGGGAGAGAGGGGGTTGTTTCGTTGCCCCCTCCGCGACATTACGTCACTTCGGCGCGTTGCTTTGCGCGGAGATGCGGCGGCTCGGCGGGGGAGGGGGTGGCCCACGCGAGCGGCGAAGGGAGTAGGGCGGCGGAGAAGGTCGATCAATATCAAGCTAAGCGTTCAGCACCTACCAACCTCTGTGGCGACCCGAGCAACGACACGTCCCGCTCGTTGCAGCCGAATAGATTTCGCGAACACGACGTGGAAAACCGCGACACGCTCCTCCCCGTCTAGCCGGTAAATTTCCTCAAAACCGTAATAGTTCGCTTTCTACTTCCAGTAAACAGTCGTATTTTATTAATGTCACTCATGCACCGATCTTATAGGTCCAGTATAAAGTATCTCCCTCCTCGCGCTGAACCGAAAATACACTTGTGCGTGCGCCGGCCTTGTTAGAGGGGTGTATTTAATATCTACAGTATAATATTACAATGTAGAATCATGCTATCTTTGTAAGCTTATATCTCGTTTTCCATTTCCTTTACGTATAATTATACTATCCTTTATGTCCTACGGGCGTAAGTAAGAAGGGTTGTAGATTTATTTTTTCATACACAATTTCTTATTGTCTTTTTATTTTATATAAAATTATATTACTTCATATAAGATTCATATATAAAATTATATTAATTACGATATTTATTTTATAATATTGAAAAATTAATGACAATAATCTCTTATTACAATGATATTTATTTCATATCACATATTTATTTTGATTTTTCTACTTCTGAGTTCTTGACTTTATGGTTTTTCGTTTTTTACTTCCCTTGTTAGTTTCTTCATGCGAGAAAATTGAAAAATCGATAAAATTTCCTGAATTGCCCGCGGCAGTCAGAAAACTTCTGAAAAATTCCCTTTCTCCTTTCCTTTGATGAATAACGTTGGAAGCTGCAAAGTTTTAATAATCTGAATTATTCAAATTGTCAATCACTCTTCAATCGTTCCTCAAAAATTTCTAAAAGACTGTATTATCTTATAATTATGTAAAAATGTCTCATAATAAAATCTAAATCTATTTCTTCTCAGCAATAAAGATTAGGATTTAAATAGAGTAATCTTTGATCATTTAAACGACATATGTTCTCCGCTGCCGAAGCCTGTTTGG
>NJRL01000582.1:41824-64679 GCA_003063815.1 Aphaenogaster rudis | reverse complement strand
AGTAATCCAACATGAAGTTGTCCGGATTCCGAAGTCAGGAGGGATTTCCGAGCGAGATTAATGTGCGCGATAAATAAAATCGAACAATGGCGATTGAGTAGACGTTTCTCGAGGACGAGGCTAGTGCAGTATGTGCGATACAAGCCAACCACGTCTTAGCGTCGCCATTACTCGACCGACAAATAAGATTTTATGGCCTCGCGCGCTCTACGACCCATTTGCCGGGCACCGGTCATCGACCGGCTCGCTCGACATTTTTTTTCCCCAGCGAAAAACACCGCACACATGGCGTGTTATAAACGTTATAACTCAACGCATAACACAACTGATTGATAGCTTTCGATTACTAATCTATTTGGAAACCGTGGCTGTTTGCAAACGAAGCTTCATGAGAGCGCATAAACAAAGCTTCATGAGATCGCATAAACAACGAAACAATGGCTGTGTGCTAAATCCCGGTTGAGCTTCAGCTGAATTTTAATTTCAGGCGTAACAAACATGTGCGATATGAAATACAGCGAAAATTTATGGTAAATAATAACGGTTGTTGACATTTTCGGGAGAGATATTAGATGCGAAGGAGTCATATCGGCTAATTGTAAAAGGAATACTCAACGAACATCTCTGATTCGATATAATATATTTAACCCTTCAAGGCCGAGGCATCTATTCCGTTTGAGTAAAATTTACGATCAACGATCACAATAGTGGCTTGTTTAGCGAGAACACCATTGGTTTACGAATTGGAGATAGAGAATCCAGCTCCATATAAAACGGATCAAGAGTATTATACCGACAGAAACATTACTTTATCAATACAAAACATTTGGGGAGAACTCAAAGTGAATGTACATAATTATGTGCGTTGAGCCTTAAAGGGTTAATAATTCCAATAAGTAACTTTTTACAAAATCAAAATCTGCGCAACAAACGAGCGCCAGCTCCGCGCTACCCTGTTGCAACGTTGCCATATTTCCCCCAACGTTTCGATATTTCCGTTCGATACTTTTCCGCGATTTCGCCAAAAGAGAAAAATGGGGGTTGGATCGGGGAAAAGCGGGTGGGATGACGGGGGGAGAGTGAGAGAGGTGGGAGGGAGGGGGAAATATCTGCACGAAGGGACAAAGCCGTCGAGTGGCGGACGTGAATTTATTGCATCCAGACGAGGCGAATTCGAGAGGGGGGTCGACCGGAAGGGGCAGGAGGGTAGTGGGCGATAGGGAGCAACATAGGAGGACAGGCGACACGGGTGAGGCGTGGCAGTGCGTCGCTTATTATACTTTCTTATTATTTATCATCCTTCATAAATACCAACCTCACTCCAGGGATGCTTACCCTCGGAATGAGGGGCGCGGGGGTGGAGAGGGAGTAGAAATGATTTATAGAAGCCTCGAATTAGTGTCGCCTACCTCGGGGTTTTTCCTCCGCGTACTAATCCGGATACGTGCTAATGTACCAGGTGTCTCGTAAGCTGCGCATTCTCTCATTCGTAGATGAATCAGATAGTTTTGTACGATAATGGTTATTAGTGATATTATTTTATTCTATTTTGAGCGTTTTTTTTGCAACTGAAAATCGGATCTTTTAGTCTAAATTATTCAGTGATCCGCATTGTGAATGTTTGAAATGTATTTTAAAATATTCAAACATTATATTTCGTGCGGTAGATTTATTGACTTTTAAGAGGATTCTACAGTTAAACTTTTTAATAATTTTCATAATTTTCATATCCAAATATTACGTGCGTTTAAATTAAAAATTAAATTGACTGTTTAGGCAGTTTTAACATTATTTAATTTTTATGTTAATAATTAATTTCAGTTTTATATAATTAAATTAAATTTAAATTTTTAATATTGTAATGATTTTAATATCTGTTTGCGATTTACGATTACTCTTCCGAATGATAACTTTGATTGGCTTTTAGGATAGCTTGTTTAATTTTAGCGAAAACGACACTATGGCGATGGAATAATAATTATCTCGCATGATCTCAGACTAATCCAACTTGGAATCTCTCAGCGGCATACTAATTCGCCACTTTTAGACTCGCATGACTCGGGAATAGCAGACGGATGGAATCGAGAATCCATTAGTGACCAATTGAAATTCCGATCCAGTCCGCTAAAGAGTGAAGTACTTAAATACTTTTATACGAGCGACGAACGCCTTTTGCCATTATTATAGTTTCGTGAGAGTCCATTACCGTCGGTGGTTACAAGATTAAAAATTTCTTAGTTCGGAAGCATCGCGAAGGTGTAAAATTCCAGAATTACAAGAAAAAATTTCTTCTAATGAATATTTACGAATAGAATATCTCTTTTCCACGATTCAATAAGAATTAATGATGCGCGCAAATTTAATTTAATTTAATCTGAATTTAATTATACAGAGAAATAATTCATTATTAAGAAAAATAATTATAGCCCTTTTAACATACAAGGACTGCCGGATAATATCTCATTTTCCGCCAATAATTTATATTAATCTCATTAAAATGTGAAAATGATAACATTAATGAAATAAAATCAAAATAATGTAAAATAAATCGAACGGAAATTATTAAGCAACAAGATATTGTCTCAGTAATTGAAAAATGTAAAATAATTAAAAGATGATTGATGATTAAATACCAAAATGTCAGAGAATATGTGCAACAGATAAGAATTTCAGCAAAAATGATGGTAGTCAAAAGAAATCTCTTTCTAATAATTCATTGACTTTTTATATAAATAAATTCAGAATACATCGATATACAATAAATTTCCTGAGTAAATAATTAAAAACAGGCAGAATTTTTGACGTTTTTTAGATTGAACGCGAGCGTAGTGCATTAACAGTTCCTTGCACAGAGGTTGCGGCGATTCTCGTAAAATCGGAAATTAGGGGGCTACGCCGGCGAGGGTTGGGTGGCAGCGACCAGGTATTTAAATGGATTCAATTTGGATCGGTGCCAGGCAGGCTCGTGCCAACCGTCGAAAGATGCTCGTAAAAGATGAAACTCTCGACTCGTCGTCGGACGAATTAATCGCCATCTCGGCAAATCGAGTCGCTATTAAAGAAGTCGCGATGCGAGTTCGATAAACGATCTGACCTAAAACCATCAAGATTCATGTCGCATTTAATATTTTCGACACTATTTGATCAGAGTTCCAAGTTCTTGAAAAGTAATATATTTTTTATTGGTCTTAATTTTTGTTAACATTGTATATCGATTTGACAATTAAAAATGAACATTAAGATTTATATTTAGTACTTTTATATAAGAGATAGAAAAATAGAGAGAAGAATTTTTATATTTTAAAATCACTTTATTGATTCTTATATATATTTTTACGGAAAATGTGACTTTTATTTAATTAATCTAATTTTTTAAATTTATTTAATTTTGTAGAGAATTAGATAGTGTCCCCAAATCTCTCTTTTAAAATAGACATTAATTCTACCAATACTGATATCCATAAATTATTATAAAAAATCTTATATAATGTTGAATATATCTTTTAAAAGAATTAAATTTTTTTTTCGTAAAAGAGTACAGTTTAAAAAATTTTCTTTTATAACGGATTTTCTCGATCTCTTTTAATGTAATTTAACTCCCGAAGCTTAGAGAACGGCGCTGGAATTTCTTTCTATCGTGGTGCAAAGCCGTGCAATCTCGCCGGTATCACCCTGGAAAATTTTCCGTCATAAATATTTCAAACGGCGTCGTTTCGACACGGAAAGGCCAGGCGTCGTTTCGCGGACGGGCGACGACGCTCCTTCGACGTGACTTCCGAAATTCCGCCGGAATGGTGTATTCTCGGCGGCCGCCATCGGGGGAACGCGGCCACGCGTGACACGTGTCGCGCGCACGTACGCTCGTCAACTGCCGGATAAAACCATTTGTCAAATTCAGTTCTGCCGAACGCGAGGGAAGCGCTCCCGAATTTCTTTGAAGCTCCGCAGAAGGAATAGACAGCCTGCCCGGACCGGAAGTGGCGTTCGACGACGCGAAATGATAGAGAGCAGGAGCCTTATTCTTGAAAAATATCATATACGATATTTCATTAATATTATTAGAATATTACATTTGATTTCCTAGAGATATTTATAAAATATTTTCAGGGTTGAGAAGTAACTCATTACTTGTAACGAAGTTATAGTTAGTTACTTTTTTCTGTAACTGTAACTTAACTTCGTTCCTTTCTTTCCATCTATAACCGTAACTTAACTTAGTTATATATTTTTGATAACTAGTAACTAATTTAATATAGTTACTTTTATAGTTACTTTATATATTTCAAGCTCATTCATCAACATATGGGCTGCGTTCAGCAGAATGAAGTGCTCATCGTCAGTAATAAATCATCTTCGAGAATAGCTATTATATAAACATTAAAGTTGAAACTTTACTCTTTAAAACAACCTTTGGATTATTGGTTTACGATGGGCAAACGTTTGCAAAAAGAAAAATTTTGATTTTTCGACATTGGGGGACCAGTGTGAAGTTGACCCCCCAAAATTGAATTGCTTATAACTTTTGAACTAGAGGGGGCAAACAAAAATTCCAACGGAGCATTTGTGGACAAACGATGGGCAAACGTTTGCAAAAAGAAAATTTTTGATTTTTCGACATTGGGTGGCCAGTGTGAAGTTGGCCCCCCCAAAATTGAATTGCTTATAACTTTTGAACTAGAGGGGGGAAAAACAAAAATTTTAACGGGGCATTCGTGGGCAAACGATGGGCAAACGTTTGCAAAAAGAAAATTTTTGATTTTTCGACATTGGGGGGCTAACTTCACACAGGTGGTAACTAGTTTTTTTTGAGAGAAAAAACTGTAACTGTAACTAACTACATCTACAAAGTAACTTTCCTAATCTTGTATATTTTTCGAGAATAAGGCCCCAGAGCACCGTATCTAACGCTTTTTACGATCTTAAATCAAGTAATCTTCTAAATGAAATAAAAAAATAACTCAGCTCATCATCTTTTTTTATTACCAACATTATTTATTATTATTACTGACAACGAGTAAAATATAAGTACTTTCTCTCGACGTCATGTTCCTTTCCATATCGTTTTGTATATGGGATCTACGCTGCAAAGCCGCTTTGGTCTCTTCCAGGCCAAGTGAGACAGAAAACGGCGTGGCGCCGCCGGCGGTTTTCGCAATTAGCGAGTTTAGCGTGTTGTACAAACGCGTTTTCGCTTGTCGCTCGTTTTCGGCGCGAATCAAACGCCGTTACCAGACGTTATTTCAATATTTCCTCGCCGGCTATGGCTCCAGGGATAATGCAAATATCGCCCCGGGAACAATCGTGAGAACACCTGTCCTTGTTGTTTTCCTCGCGGAAAACCTACTTTTTGGGTTTAATTTATGTTAATTCGGAGAGATTACAGTACGTATAACGCGTACTTTAATTTCTTTACTTCCTACAATACAAAATATCACAAGCAGCTTTAATAGGATGTGCCGCAAGAGAAAAATAAAAAAAATAAACTATATTTATTTTGTTTATTTTATTTAAAGATATTAAAGAGATTGCAATTTTTACGACACATTTAAAATATATTGTTTTATAATTATTCTTTTTATTTAAAAAATTAAACTTATTATTATTATTTGGAGTTGTGTGTTTGTCACAAAAATATATATATTCATATGATATAACTCCACTTTGTCTGTAAAACATTTAACTGTTTTTATTTAATTCACATGATGATGAAAATGATAAGAACCGAAAATATAAGACGACATTTAAAGGTAATTGTGCTTTGCATATTGTCATGTAATAAATAGGTAGGGTTATCACCTTGAGAATTACTTTGACCCGGAGACCAAAGGAAAAAAGGAAAGCAGTCAATGTGTATGAAGTCTTTTTTATTATTAAAATTGTTAAAACAAAACGAGTCATATTTCATATTTAAATAATCAAGAAATAAAATAATTCTGACAATTAACAAATACAAATAATATACATATGTATAAATTACATAAAATAATAATGTAATGACTATAGAATATAAATATTTGAATAAACATTTTCCCTGCTTGCTCTTCCAGGAATATTCACGGTTCGATATTGCATTTCTAATAAGCTGTACGTTTTCAGGTTTTTTGATATATTCATAAAACTCTTGACAATTCAAAATTCATGTCAAAATTCAGTTTTATACATAATTTCGCTTTTACCAGTTCCACACGCATTCTATTCCGATCATCAGTCCTTCTGAGAGGGCTCTTAGAGTCAGTTGACAAATATACGCATACGCGGATTTGTAAGATTGTCACATTGGCCGCGCTCAGCAAAAAAAAAACAGTAATTGTCGAAAAAGAAGAAGAAAATGTTTTACATTTTATGCAACGCGGAGAGATAATGACCAAACCCGGAATCCGGACACAAGCCTTCAAAACCCGGAGTCTCCGGGTCAAACCCGGAGAGGTGGTAACCCTATAAATAGGTCGTATATAATAGTAACAATAATAGAAAGTTTATCAAATGAACGCGCGGTAATGTTGCCAAAAAAGCTAATTATATAAAGAACAATAGAAAACGCTAAATACATAAAAAAATTAACAGATTAGAAATATAAAATATTGATAATACCTCAATAAAATGATAATTTGATAATGCTCAAATAAAATCGTAATCTACGAGTATATTTAAATATCGATGATAGAAAACAAAGCCAGATGTAAGTGTGTACAAATATGTTAAATACATATTACATTAAAAATATGCATAAAATGCGGTCCCTCACATATGGTCGTATATGTTTCGACTTCCAATTCGAGTCTTCTTCAGTACGAGAAGTTACATGGTGGTCAAAGGTAAGATCGTGAATATAGTTTGCATAATTTCAAAAACAGTCTATGTTGTCATAATAGCGTCAAGTTTTTAAAAATGCGTGATCAAACAGACCTCATACCTGCCACAAGCATAGAACACTATGTCATATAGTGTTACTATGTTCTACGCTTGTTAAGTGGCAGGTATATGAGGCCTGTTTGACCATGCATTTTTTAAAAGCTTGACGCTATTATGACAACATAGACTCTGTTTTTAGACATATAGTGTTCTACGCTTGCTAAGTGGCAGATATGTGAGGCCTGTTTGATCATGCATTTTTTAAAAACTTGACGCTATTATGACAACATAGACTCTGTTTTTGGACCATTTATAGACTATATTCACGATCTTACCTTTGACCATGTAATTTACTTGTACTGAAGAGGACTCGAATTGGGAATCGAAACGTATGTGCGACACCAGGTTTTATGTATATTTTTTCATGTAATATGTATTTGATATATTTGTACGCACTTACGCCTTGCGTTGGCTCTTACGGTTTTGTTTTCTATCATTGATTTTATCTTTAGTGACTTTAGTAAAATTTTAATTTTATTATATTTAAATATTGTCAAAGTTACATAATATTGCATAATTGTGTCACAATTTATATTATTATAATACAATATGCAATCACACACCTTTTTTGAAAAACAATTATTTTTTTTTACACAATTGATTCATCTTCTTCTGACAAATACATAAAAGTATTAAAGAACGGTTATTAAAAAAATGAATAGTTTATGACATATTTTATATTTTATGTCAAAATATGCTAGAATATGAAATATAAAATATCTCGTAAATTGGTTTTTATATTTCACTTTAAAGGGTTAGACCAGTGTAGAATATAAAAAAACGCGATTCTTTTTAATTTAAAAAAAATAATATATACTTTTAAGATTATTTTGCCGCAAGGCATGTCAAAATTTGAAAAATTAACAAAGTTATAATTATTTTTGTACAAGCGTGTTGGAGTGCCCGCGCGACAATATAGCCGATTCAGGCTTTATTTAGTGATTT
The DNA here is from genome assembly GCA_003063815.1 of Aphaenogaster rudis. Taxonomy (NCBI): domain Eukaryota; kingdom Metazoa; phylum Arthropoda; class Insecta; order Hymenoptera; family Formicidae; genus Aphaenogaster; species Aphaenogaster rudis. The sequence goes on along the minus strand of NJRL01000582.1, from coordinate 56,822 downwards.
TCGACAGGGTATTTTTTATTCATTTTTATTACAATCTCTTTCAAAATTCATATAAGCTAAAAGAACATAAAAAAGTATATTTTTAATATAGTTTTATTACATTAAATGTAATTAAAAATATAATTATATAATCTGTTACTTGTATAAATCCAAAAATATTTCTATTCGAAGAAAAATATTTTCTTTCATGTTATATTGTCTTGCATTTTCTTATATAACTTATTCTAAAAGCTTTTGAATAACTATACAAAAAGGATTACCTATGCCAAAAAGCGCTAGAAAGATTTGAAAATTCAATCTTCTATCGCCTGTTGAACAAAACGTAGCATCTTCAACTAACTCTGCAGAAAACTTTTTCGGGCAGGAAGAAGCTATACCTATATACTGCAGAGGATTTGTTATATGCCTCAGGAATAGCTTGACTAGACTAGACTAAGTTAAAAATAACTCTTGTTATTTAATAAATAACTAGAACTGATACTTTTAATACGTTTTTCTCGAAATCAGTTTTTCAATCGCGTTGACAGTATACCTTTTAAACTATTAACCCTTGTGTTAATACCCGGACACCCGGGTACCCACCAAAGCACATTTTATGAAATTTCTTAAGATGGCGTGAAAATTTTTTTCTAAGCGTTTGGATCGTCGCAATTTGATCTTTTTACTAAATACGCAAGAATATGCATTGAAAATTTTTTTTAAGACCAGGAAGTAAAAAATCATGTTCAAATTCACCTACTCGATTTTACATCCGGGGGGTACCCGGGTGCCCACCTGTAAAAATATAAAGTTTATTTACATTTATTGAATAAATAAATTAATAAACAATTAATATAAATTCAGGGATGGTTCAATAAATAAAAATAATTGTTTAATAATAAAAAAATATAAAAATTATTTATTTTGACCGCATTCTTTACATTTAGCAATAGTGACTGGGTGCTCATCGCACACAGGTTTTTCGCATTGCACGCACGATTTTCGGATGATTTTCAATAGATTGTCGGATGATTGATATCAATATGCAGTTTGCGGCAAAATGTGCTAAAAATAATGTTCTACGAGCTGACGATCTCACTTTATTTTTTTCCTACTTAACCTTTTTGTCTTATAGCTTTGATAATAATAACGATACAATCAACTTTTTAAAATAAAAATTTATTTTAAAAATCGGACACATTTTTTTAAACGTGCAGTAGAATGTTTATAAACAAAAATTTTAACTTTTGCGATCGTCAAGTAGAAGATTAAACCTTCTAATTTAAGAATATAATTTTTGCTTTTTGATTAACTATTTGGCCTTACTGCTGTCAACACGACATTCCTATTTTTTTCGGATGAATTCACTTTGACAATTAATAGCTTTGATAATAATAACGATACAATTAACTTTTTAAAATAAATATTTATTAAATATATATTTAATAAATAGAAAATGTTGCACTATCAAAAGGTATACACCGTTTTTCTTTAACTCATCACAGTTTTCTAAAAAAATTGTAGAAAATACCTATTTTTCAGGCAGTTACACTGATCTAACCCCTTAATACTTTTATATACAAAAGTTTTTTTTATTTAGATTTGTCTCAGTAATACTTAGCTAATTAGATTGAATTTATATCTAATTTTGAGCAATTAATTTTTGATTTAATGATATATATACTTTTAAATGTTTTTTTATGTTTTTGACGTACATTTTTGACGTACGTTTTTGACGTACATTTTTTATCTTTAAAAAGTTTTTTATAAGATATTAATTTATACAAGAATAGAGGAAAAGTTTTTCCACAGAGTAAATATTTTATATCTACCCTGGAGTAGATGTAAAATTCTTATTTTTTAACCAATTCCGCAATCAATTTGAATTAATAGCGAGAAATTTACGATGCGTTTGTTTTACTATTTTAATTCTGCTGTTACTATGCGAAAAGAATGGTGACACGATGGTCGCGATGAATAAGAGCGGTCGATCGAATATTTATATCGAGTCACCGTCGGAGGATGCTGCATCTCGCGATGAATTACGGAATTGAGAGTATTGAGACACGAACGATCGAGAGAAAAACTCGTGGTTTTTCGAGCTAGAGAAAAGAATAAAAAGAGAGAGAGATAGAGAAACGGTTGGTTACGGAGTAGTTGCAAAATTTTCATTTTGCAATGTGTCTATTGAGAGTAAAAAAAGTACACAATTGGTGAAAACGTTTGCATGTTGCAAAAATAAAACAAAATTACCGTTTTCTGAACAGTTTAAATAAAAATAAAGAGAAAAAAGTGACAAAGGATGTAGATAAAAATGTATTTTTATTTTTAGACTCTTATATTGGATTTTTCATTTAGCTTTATTTTTCGTAAGATCAAAGGGTCTTATATTATAAAACAAAACTGAGTAAATGTGCTTTATTTCACTAACTTATTAATTTAAAATTTTACATATCATGACTACTATTGTCTTGAGGGGGTGACGGGAGGTTGACTCATAATCGGTAAATTCCGGATTCGAGCTCGATTCTCATTCCATATCTTGGTTTTATAAGAACTTGATTGGAGAATTGGAGATTATACGTGAAGGAAAACTCATATTTTATTTACATTACATTTACTAGTATTGTAATTTTAAGTTCGCGATCACGGTTTTCATTGCAGATGTCCTGACAGTGGGCCCCGGGCCACCAGGATGCCGACAGACGACGACTATGGCCGAAGAGATCGTCTCCTGTTGCACCAGCACCCGATCACGCAGTACGGGTCCTCGTCATCCCCGCTTCCCGGATCGAGCGCGCCGAGTTCCGGCGGCGTGGGAACCCAGATTGGTCCCAGCAATCCCAGCGACTGCTTTAAGCAGCAAGCACAGCAGCAGCAATTGTCCGACTTGCGTTCGGTCACGAGTACCGCGAGCCAATCGGGTCAAGAGCGTCATCAGTCGGACCAACAGACCCAAAGCAGCGAGCATGTCGGGGTCCGAATGGTCGATCGGCACGAGAAATCCGCGGAGAAGTCTACGATCGACTTCTCCAAGTGCGGGGAGGGTCGTCCGTCGAGTTGCGAGCGCTTTGGGCATTATCAGGCCCAAAGCGGCGAGCATGTGGGGGGCCGGTTGGGGGGTGAGCGGCACGAGAAGGCCGTGGACAAGTCTTGTATCGATTACTCGAAGTGTGGAGAGGATCGTCAGCCGAGTTGCGAGCGTTTCGGACATTATCAGGCCCAAAGCGGCGAGCACGTGGGTGGCCGGATGGGGGGTGAGCGGCACGAGAAATCGTCCGACAAGCCATCGGTCGATTTCACCAAGTGCACCGCTGACGGTCGACAGTCGAGTTGCGAGCGTTTCGGGCATTATCAGACTTCGACGTTCGGTCAGTCTTCGTTGCAGGGGCACTATGGCGGCGCGCACCCCGATCGTTTCGCACGATTTAACGACCTCAGTGCGCTGCACGGCGAGCAGCGGGCCCCAAACGATCGTTACTCGGTCTGCAATCCGGAGTTGCGCTTTGACACAGTGGGCACGAGCGGGCCCAGTGAGTACGCGAACGCGAATGCGCTTGCGGGCTCTTTCGTCTCGGAGACGTTCCCGTCGCCGCCGTCGCCGGCACCGGCGAACGACCGCTTCGTCCCGCCACCGCCATTGTCGCCCAGTCCGAGCGAGAAGTACGCCTCGAGCCAGAGCCTGGCTGGTTACCCTTCTGCTGATCGCATTTTGCCCCCCAATTCTCCGGGGCCCAAGTACGGTGCCGACAGTGCCGCTGCAGCATCGCCGATGCCTGCCAAAGAGCGCTTTGCCTCCGCCGAACGGCTGCTGGCCAGTCAGCAGTCAGCCTCAGGCGACGCTAAGGATCAACGCTACGCTGGACCATCTGATCGCCTGCTCTCGGGATCCTCCCCGGTCCTGGGAGGACTTCAGGCTGGACTTCAAACGGGGCTCCAGAGTAGCGCGGTCTACGCCAAAGATACTCGCTACGCCGCCATTTCCGCGGACAGGATATTATCCTCCTCGCCGATACACGCTCCGGTGCCCGAGAGATTCGTTGGCAAGTCGGAAAGGTACTTGGGCGAGTCGCCCATTCACGATAGGTATCCTCGACAGGACCCATCAGCGACAGCACATCACGAGCGGTATTCGGCGATGGCGGCGGCCACCGAGAGGTGAGTTCAAGTCAGCTTAAGTAGATTTTGAATAATAACTTCGCGGATTTGTTACTGCAGTAGTTGTCAGTTGTTGTTTTCGGATATTGGATACATATTTGATGTCGAGTAATTGTTGCATTTGTTATACAATTCACAACTTTATGAATTACAAACCGTGCTTTGTTTCTCCAAAGTACACTTCACGTCCACTTGATCCCTCCTATTCGGGATGCCCGCAGGTTCCTCTCGAATTCGCCTAATCCTGAGAGCGCGCATCAGCGCTATTCATCGTCAGACCGCTCGTCACTTCAAACTTCCTCCAGTAGTACCGAACAGAATCGACGTCTCTACACCGACAGAGGGGTCGAGACGGTTTGCCAGAAGTATACCGATCGGTCCATCGGCTCTCCAGCGTCCGCCGACTTCGGTCGGTACTCCGCTTTCCCGGAGGTCGCCAATCAAACGCGATACGTGTCCAGCAACGACCGCTTCAACGACCTCGCTCTACAGCGTTGCAGTCAATCGCGGTCGATCGACAGGTTCTCCAGCGATCGATACCTGGCCGGATCGTCACCCGCGCACGACGGCAGACTATCCAATGCCGAGACGCCGCGCTACATCGTCTCTTCCACCGAACGTCTGCTGGCGCCGACATCATCTTCGTCGTCCTCCTCATCAGAGACTGGTAAGTGTGCGTCTTGCTTTTCCTGAGCGAAGAGCTGAAAACGATATTGATTTTCTTCCCACGAACATTTATATTCTTGATTTCATGGATTATTGATTTGGTCACTTCAAACATTCAAGTGCTCCAAATATATCTTTAAATTCTGAATTCTTAATCTTTTGTTCCGCAAAACTTTGGTACCATAGATATTTGATCTTATAAATTTGTGATCTTATAAATTGATCTGATAAATTTGATCTTATAAATATAACTTTTGATAAATACTAGGATTTTTTAACTACAGAATTTTTGACTCGAATCCTTGTCAATCTTGTCAATCTTGACTTTTGTCAAGAATAATAACAGATGAAATAAAGAAATTAAAAATATTTGATTACACATGTCTATACAATTTCCGCGTTTTGCTTGAAATTCCGTGAAATTGCGATAGCTTGATGATTTTTTTTCAAGTTTTGACAGACCTTTATTCTACGATTTTAATTGCTATCAATACCAATTGTCTTTTCGAAATTCAGGCTCCAGGTATCACTCGCCCTACACAACGACCACCGGCACCCAATCATCGGCCTCCAACGAGCGTTTCTCGTCAATCTCGCCGACGTCCGAAGCGCCGTCGAACGTCCATCGCAGCGTCGGCAGCGGCGGCGGTTATCAAAACACGAAGAGCACCGTTGACAAGTATCTGGTCTCGAAGTCGGTTCAGAGCAGCTACGACCGTTACTCGGTCGGCAGTCAGAACGATCATCAGTTCGGCCAAGACCGATACTTTGCCAGCGGCGGCAATGGCGACCGATTTCAGACTACTTCCGGAGCTGATCGCTTTCACGCTCCTGCTGACCGCTATTCGCCGGCACGCAGCGTCGCCGACAAGTACCTGTCCCTGCCGAAGCCTAAGGACAGGTTCACCGGCCGCATAACACCCATCTCCTGCGCCACCGCCGTCGCGACGTCCTCCACCGATCGCACCTACTGCTCGTCCAGTGTCAGCTACGTGCCCCCAACTGCGCACACCCCAGTTGAACGATATGTGCCCCAGCCGCCGCCCGAAGTACTCTACCCGGATAGGTAAGAATCAACATGATAAGGGATTGCTATGTGTCTTGCAATATATATCTTGAAGACATTTTAGAAACTTTTTTCTCTATATCCTCGTCTCTTTTTTTAAAGAATCTTATCACCTGTTGTGTAGTCCAATTTTCAAGAATTTAAATATAAATGAAGTTAAATATAAATGAATAATTTTGCGATACGAAAGTGAAAAATATCAATAAATGGCACTTGTTTCTATAGTACATAACCGCGCACAATTTATGTCAGTTCATTTCCGACGAAAACAGTTTACTTTCTATTAAAAGCTCTCCGTCTCGACCCAAACACTCGTGTTCCATGCTCCATTTCTGTTCGAATAGAACTTGAAAGCTTTGGTTTCTATGATTGTCCAGGTACGTGGACAGGTATGTGCCGCCCGCGGCGCACACGCCAACCGATCGATACGTGCCCGCGAGCGATCCAGGTGATCCATACATGCGTCGCGACCTTGGCTTTCATCACCATTACCGGCTACCGCCACCCGCCGGTTACCCGTACCAGACGCACTTCCGGTTTCGCGGGTTCGCATACGCGACGTCCGGCCGGCTGGGCGGAAGCCCCGGGTCCAGCAGCTCCAGCAGCACGACGTCCAACCAGCGCGAGACGTTCGCCACGTCGCCGTTGCTGAGGCCCAAAGTGCGCGCTTCCGCGGTCGAGTTCGGTGCGACTGCAGGTGCCGCCGGCTCCGTCGGCGCCGCGACGACCACGACGACCGCCGGCGTCGGCGTCGGTCGTCACGTGTGCGCGAATCCAGCCGCCTGTTGCGGAGACGCGTCCGCCAACAGCAGGGCCTGCTGCCAGATGAGGAGGTCCCTGCCACCTGGGACACTACCGACGATACCCACGCAGACTTCTTCATGGTGAGTACCTATTTGCACGAGCGCCGTGAATACGAGAGATCCGCGGTTCAGCGAGACATAGGCGCCCTTACAACTTTTTTCAAGGGGGGAGCAGAATGTAAATATACATAGGGGTGTCAAACAAACGTATTTTCAAATAATACTTTTTAAAGAAATATTTATGCAGATTTTTATTTTTAATTGTATAAATTTTAAACAAATAGTTATCTGGTTGTCAATTATAAAATCATTCTATCACAACTGAAAAAATTAAAGGGGAGGGTGGGCTTATGTCTCTTTGCTCTCCCCCTCCCTCATGGGCGCCCATGCAGCGAGGTGTTAGGACATTCAGATCCTTGAATCCAAATGCGTTTTACGTGGGATCTAGGATTACAGTTATGCAAAGAGCATTGAAAATGTGGCTCTGTACGTGCGCGGATTAAAATGAGAAGACGATGTCTTCCTTTCGTGCGAGTCGGTGTTTGATAAGAAGTTTAATTATAGAATGTAGAACGTATTGTACATAAAATACCATATAACTTTATGCAGTTAGAAAGCGAAATATTTGTCTTGCGACAGTCAGAAGTGTCCAAGGTTTCGCCTCTAGTAACAGCGCGTTGTTAAAAAGCTGCTGTAATTTCCGAAGTATAAAAATCTTAATTCTCTTCTCCTTTTTTTCCCGAGAAGCGCACGGAATACCGAATTTCAAAGCAAGGGAGATCCCCTCCCTCCGATTAGCCGCAAATTTCGATGTAAATCGCGCGTATAATCGTCGGCAAAAAAGAAGAAATGCCGATTACGGGCGAGCTTGAGAACAGGCGAAAGCTGTAGCGTATGTTGAGAGCTTGCGCGTGTAACCCGGGGATTATAGGTGGAGCGGGACGCCGAGGGGGGAGAAACGGGGTAAAATGGGATAGCTTCCGCAATGCACATGCTCGAGTAATAATGCGCCTGTATAATAAAGCTCACGAATTAGAATGGAAGAGCCCCCTAATTGAGGGATAAATGTTATTTATGGGGCCGATGGGGAAGCCCAAGAGATTTTGGTTTAACGCAGTGCTTTTCTTCACCCCTCGTCGTTCCTCCGGATTTGACTGAAAACGGTTTTAATTCCCCCTCCTCCCCGTCCCCTTCCTCCCGAAATGCATTACTTCATCGGAGGCGTTTTTTACCGGATTAGGAACAAAATAGCGCGCGTTAGCAATGCGCAAGTACACGCGGCACATTATTTCGTTCTATGTAGCAGATCGATCGGCTTAATAGGCTGCATCGCCAAAAGAGTCTCGGCGCGAATCTTCGTCATTGAGGAATTGAGGGCTTGAATGATCGTTGAAACGGTCTTCTCGATATGGAAGATAAAACGGGCCGGTGGTATTCCATTAACCTGATTGCCGCGACGAAAGTGTGCGTGACCTTTTCAAGGCTTTTGTCTTTTGTGCCGCCAAATGCGGACTCGCGTCCTAAATTCCGATTTGCGCTAAAAATTGCCGCCCCCTTTGAACCTTGGAGACGCGCCGAGAATAAAATGCGGTTAATAATCAATTACGAATCGCCAGATGCAAAAACAAGTTGTAGGCCAGAACAGAATATTTTTGACGGTAACACGACAAATAAAATAAGTAAAACTGTCACAGAAATAATAGATTTTTTGTAATTAAAATACATGTAAGCAGAAAAATAAAAAAATTAATATATAACTCTGTTTTTTTAATAAATCTAGTGTATCAATTTAATACTTTATTGTTTTTTTAAAAATGTTTTAACATAATTTACATTGTTTTCTTAATGTTTTAAAAATATTTAGTAAATTATTTTTAACCGGATAAATGAAACCATCATCCATAAATAAGAATTGTGGAAATACACGCGTCACTCAAGTGTGGATAACATGGCAGTCAAATGGTTAAGAATGTAAAATTAATAATTCAGGTTTTCGGACAACTTATATTATTCGCAGCCAACACGATAATGCTAATTCAAATTCGTAAAATTTCCATTTCGTGGAATTAACTGCAAACGATGATCTCTCCGAACAATTTTCGAAGTCGATTTTCATGAAGTTGGGGTTCACTTCCGCTCCTTCATTCAAATTTCATCCAAATTAATCCAGACTGCTCCAGTACGATCTGCTCGCGGTAGTGAGGGTTGGTGGATGGTACGGGGATAAAGGGGGGTAGACGAATGACCCGGAAGTCGTAAGGGGTAGCATCCGGGCATTGTCTTGCACCGGTAACGACGATGTTCCACGAGCTGCTGGCAACTTCGGTAATTATGTCGTGCTCGTGAGTTTAACTGGCCCCGTCGTACGAAATTGCAATCTGACACCGGCCGTCGCCATGTCAGTTTCAATTAAGGATTTTATCCTCGCCCGCCTATCATCTCTGCACCCTCTCGCTCTCATGACCCTTAACGATTGCAGCGACAAAATTTCTGACGCGATCCCGTCTCTTAATGCGGCCACCAAAATTTGGACGTACTATCGCAATATTGAACCAAATGTCGGGTTAAACCATGTTCTTGGGAAAATCATTGCGAATTGAATTCTGTTCTGGTATTACGCAAAAAATAAACACTGTGTTAAACACATTGTATTTTTTGAAAATTATACGTTGAACTTCATATATCAAGATATGGACTTTTAGAAAACGTAAAAGCAAAATAAAAGAAATAAGAGATTTGTCCATCTTTTAAAATTGATCTAATAAACATTTCTTATATTCCCCAAAAGAGTTTTAGTTTCATTTCAGATTAAAGCGGTTGAATAAATTATAATGGTAAAATATTATTACAGTGATAAATTATTACAATATGGTAATGATAAATAAAATAGAAATAGTATAATTATTATTAATAGTATAATTGAAATGGTAAAATTATAATGTAAATAATGATAAAACATTATTTACAATATAAGCAGATTTATTTCTTCTTCAAAACTACTTATTTCTTTTATAATAAAGTCTTTAAAATAAAGTCGTATGTATCTAATTATCTAGATTGAAGTGTTTAGAGTGGTTATATCCTTCCTCGATGTAATCCCGAATATCCTATAAATATCCTTTGATTTTCGTAGCAAATTGGAGTCACAGAGATCGAATTATTCTTATAATCTAGTTAGCTTTCGCGTTGGCTCGTAAATTTTTATTTTTTATTTCGTATCAAGGTAAATTTGTGAAACTTCAGAAACGAAAGGGTCCAGCATCTGCATACTTACCGGTGAGAACATTCAAATCCATCTCGCGGTCACCTTCGCGATTATGAGCGAACGTCCTTTAAGGTTTCCTGTCGGTGATTCTGCCTATTATCTTGTCCGTAAACGCGTTTTGACACGTTCGGGATGCAGTGAATGCGGTCACTTCCGATCACGTGGATCCGGCACGTTCATATCTAACAATAAGCTAACTTCGATGACAAACCGTCGAGTCATATTATAGAATATTGACATGATTAATACGATATAGTGCGCACTGTTTAATCAGAATAAATATATGTAACATTTTGTTGTTACTTAAATATGCAATTAAAGGAGCGCATAAATAATAACCGTTACTTTGTAAATAAATCCAGGGTAAGAAAACATATTCTCAAGGATATTTCATTGCCTCTTTAGGCTCCTTTCTTCGGAGTTCGTCCCATGTTTCTTTCGAGAACGGACTTTAGAGGCGGGAGTTGAAAACTACCCCCTCGCCTTTTGTAAACTCGGGACAATTCGTTGCGTTCCTTGGCAGCGACCATATTAAAATCGAAAAGTGTGGTCCTAAATAGGACCGGAAATTTGGCGATTCGAATATGGACGAATAAATCAGAGTTTGAAATAGGAATATAATAATAATAATAATAATAACTTCATTGAAGTGAAGGAGATATGACATGTGTTATATTATACATGAAGACAAATGTAGTAGAGAGCAGCACCTCAAGAAGTGATGTATCAGCAATGATGTTCTTTATAAGCCTAAACCTTTGTTATAATTAATATAATTTGTATAATTAATATAACTATTTTAACATTATTAATAATTATATAATTAATATAACTATTAATATAATTATTAATTGTACAATTAATATAATTAATAATAATAATAATAATAATCATAATAATAATAATGATGATGATAATGATGAGAATAGACAGAGCTTGCAGTTAAATTAATTTACATATATTATATATATATATATTTATATAAAATAAATATATTTAATAAATATTATATTTAATAAATATATATAATTATATTATATATAAAATATATATAATTATATATACATTTTTTAAATATAATTTATAAATTTTCTGAGAGATTGTGTGAAAGGATTAAGGTAACACTTGCCGTAACTATTGCCGTAACTATTGTAGAAAGAGAATAATATTTATTTCTCCTTGATTATGCATCTCTGGTGCATATAGTGCCAACAACACGTAGCATGATAAACAAAATCTACGCTGTTCTATCCCCGACTTGCTGCAGGTTGCATAATAATGCGTTAGATAATGCAATAGTAGCCCGCTGGTTTGGAGGCTTTTAGCGGAATCTATGCAAACCGCGGAATCCTATTAGATCCCATCATCATCTATATCCTCTTAAAATATTGTTGCTTATGCATTACTATACGCGTGTAAAATCGATTATTGTAAAAATATAGCAAGGAGAAGATTCTAATTCCTGGGTCCGGAAAATATATACTCGGAATTTACACCGTAGAAATTTTCATCGTAAATATTTATTCACACGCGCCAATATTAGTTACTTAAAAAAATTTTAGAAAATATTATTTGCTTAATATATTGATTGTTATTTATTTAATATTGAAATCTGATTTATTTTCATCATTTTCTCACGTTGTTATTATGTAAGAAATATTACCTCAATATTTCGCATAGTGATATGATATTTGTGGAAATAAAGTTATCAAGTAATTAATTTAACAGTCAGACATTTTCTTCGCTAACGTCTCTGCTAATGATTGTTAGTTTTAATTAGCAAATTTAATAAGCGGAGTGTCATAGAATAATAAATTATAGTCCATCCCCGAGTAAGATTTGCCATCTCTTATTTTTACTACAATCGATTCGATAAAGTTTAAAGCGTTGAAATCTATATTGCTGACCCAACTTTGTGCACAACTTACTTTTTTTTGCTTCTTGTGTTAATTTGTATTTTTGCATAAAAGTGTTCAGTATGTCTGAAAAACGAAAATGTGTTAAATATAATTTTGTGGATCGCTGGCATGTGTCGAGTAAGCGTTCTAATTCGCTGGGCAGGTGAAAGTGAACCTTCAGTTCACATGAGAATGATATCCTTCTTAGCTACACATTGTACATCTTGTATACAGACACTATAGCGTGTCATTTGCTGCGAAACGAGTTGCGTAAGAATCTCCATTAGCCTTCACATTTATCCTGATCTCCGTCCTTGTCTCTCCTTTCCTCTCATCTTCTTACATCGTCCCCGTTCTGTTCTATTCTCTTTTTACTTTCCTACTTCATATCTCTTTGCGCCCTTTCATGTTCATTTCTTTTCTTCTCATCTCACGTTCTCTGTCTTCTCTCTTCTCAGCTTCTTCTCTTTGTTCTGATCTAACTACTTGTGCGCGCACGCATGCCTTTTCTGTTCTTTGTCCCCTTTCCTCCTCTCTCTCTCTCTTTCTCTTCTCTTTCTACAACATCTTTCTTCTAGATCTATTTATAAATATTCGTCCACTGAGTCCCTTTGTCGCGAACTCTTTTACTCTTTCAATCTGTTGCACTCACTGCAATATCGCTCGAATCTTTCAAGCTTACTTGACAGGATTAATTTTGTCACAAATTTAAAACGTGTTTATTGTTGAAAATCTTCATAAACAAAAGTTCATTTCATTCTTATTATCTTTGTCATTGTTACATATAAATCAAACGTTGCCCGCATTATATTATTATATTATCGCGCAAATTTACATAATAGGATTAATTTTATCATAAATTTATAAATTTATACGTGTTTGAAATTTTTCATAAATAAAAGTTTATTTTATTAATACCATCTTTGCCATTGTTACATATGAATGAAATATAACATTATATGATATTACTCTACGATCGCGTAAGAGTTTAGAAATATAAGAAAATTAATTAAATTTTGATAATAAGTTATTTCGTCTATAAGGACGTTTGTGTCAAGCATTCCGCCAAATAAATGTCTTAATATAAATTTTTTAAAATTAATAAGTAAATATAGATATGTGAATAACACAATACATATAGAAATATAGGCTATATTTTCGATTCGGGTTGGATCTTTTTTGCCTAATATTTTTTTCTTGCGTGAATTTATGTACATCTTCATAGCTTCTTTAAAATAATTTTTTATCTTTAAAAAATAAATATTTTATTCTGAAACTCTCTCGACGATGCCTAAATTCCTCTTCATCTGTCGTTAATCTCTCTCCCGTTTCTTCCTTTATTCCTCGCGAAGATTGACGAAAGAAATCTCTTCGATCCGACTCTTTCCCAACGGCTTGCGGTAGACAGTGGATCGTAATTCCGCTCGAACCGTTGGTAACCGACTCCCACTCCGGACTCCCATTTCTAGCGGGACTTGTTGACGCCCAACAGCTGACGGCCACCGCCACGTGCAACACGACGCGACGCGATGCGACGCATGCGTCCGATCAGTACGCGGCGCGTCTTTGCTGACGGAGCACCCGTTATAGCGCGTCACGAGATGTTCTTCAGGCCTTTTTGCCTTTGTCCTATATTCGAGTCCCGCATTCTTTCTCATTTCGGTGAATTAACAGTGAAAAACAGTGAACGGTGAAATGTTGGCAGCATCGCGGTAATTCGCGCGTGTAATTAGCACATTTACGCGGAAGCAGTGCGAAAAGTATAAGCAAATGAGGCACGTTTTTGTTTATCAATAACGATTATTTTATTGAAAAATTTTATATTAAGATAATATAAATTATATACTTTCTTGGTTATTTAAACAGAAAGGTAGTATCTTATATTCAAGGAGATATAGTACGTTATTCTTCTACACGTGGTAAACGTTTTTTCTCGTGCATTCTATCGGCTGGTTCTTGGAATATTGTTAATGTACCGAGTGACGCAAAACTGTAATTAGTAGTGCGTGTAGCTAAACGTGTTGTTTTGCGAATGCAAAACGTTGAAATGGTGCACAAAATGTATAATAAAATCTATAATCTAAAATCTATGTTGAGCAGAATGTCTTATCAGCAATACGATAGGATATCTTCGACATTCGTCATTCAATCTGATAAAGCTATATTTAAACGTGACGATATTTTCTTATGTGCGCAATAATACAGATTTGTTCTGGACCTAACCACGCGAGACTGTGCGGAAATATTTATAAAAACGTATTATGCATTTTAATATAATATTTTAAACCAACATTCCATCTTTTTATTTACAGAATTAAAATTTATATAAATTTATATTTTTAAAGAGAAAACATTTTCTCTTTAAAAAAACATAATATTTTATTTATACATATAAATTATTGTGTTTTTAAAGAAATTGGATTTTTTAAAATAATATCGATGTCAACAACACGAACTACAAGATTAACATATTGAAAAATATAAATTCAAAACTTTAAAAAATAAATTTATAAAACACTACTTAATTAATTAATTATACACTTTATGAACAAATGGATAATTATAAATTATGTTAAATTTAATGATTTTTATTTTAAAAGATTCTTAGACAAGCGAATTATGAGTCTGTATTTACAATTTAATAAAAAAATTCGTACTTTGTGATATATACTTGTGATATTTTTATGCATTATGTGTTTCTGTGCTTTTTCTACGTTAGTGTGCTTTTTTAATATCACGCACTTTGTTTTTGATATCATAAATGTAGTTAAATAAACGCGCGGTAGTTACAATGAAATCTGACATTGAAATGCATCGCGTCAGTGCATCTACAGCGCACACCTTTTTGATATCATAAATGTAGTTAAATAAACGCGCGGTAGTTACAATGAAATCTGACATTGAAATGCATCGCGTCAGTGCATCTACAGCGCACACCTGTAATTAGAGACGTGCATTATAATTTGCCGACGTCATATTTACCTCTGTCATGTAAGTACTGTGAAAACATTGTAACATGCTATAATATACATATTGAATACTTACATAATAGAGATAATTTATATTTTTAAGTATATATAGGGATGTCTTATTTTATAAAAATCATATTTAACTAATTCTGAAAAAATGAATTATATGAAAAAATGGCTTACAAGAGTTTCTA
>NJRL01000581.1:124948-144792 GCA_003063815.1 Aphaenogaster rudis | reverse complement strand
TTATAATTCCATAAAGTATTTGTATTTAATCTGGACTTTAATTACAATTCCAAAAAGTATTTATATTTAAACTCGACTTTAATTAAAATTATAAAAAAATAATTAGTAATTAGACAGAGAAATTTAATTACAACAGTGTTTAATTATTTAAAATTTTGGTTTAAAGCGAGCCTTGAATTTAAAGAAAAGAATCGCGGTCGGGATTCGCTCGCGTCTCGATCGACCGGGCAACATGGCCGCCGCGTGTATGGCAACATGGCCCGGCGTGGCGTCGCGCGGAGCGACGTGATTAGTGACAAAGCGGCCGCGTCCGTTGGTAACATTGCGCGTGGTCAAATCCATCCGTGATGACAGTTTCGAGTGTGGTGTGACAGCCGCGTATGCGCTCCGTTGGCCGTTAGCCCGTTTCGCTCCGTCCCCGCGTTCGCTTCGTGTGCTCCGGAGCTGGTGGTGCATCCTCGGCGCGCGGACGATCGTCGAGACGAGCGGCGACGCGAGGCTATCGAGGTAAGCGACCTGGACGACACCCGGGGCACGGCGGGACCAGATGGCCGCGAAAAGCGGCCGTCCACCTGTGCGACCACCAGTTTGTTGTTTGCTAACACGGCTAACGACGACGGCCGCGTTATCCCTTTCCGGTTACATACGCCAGTCGGGCCGCCGCGCGCGACTCGTTTTATCATTATTATTATTATTGCCGTCATTATTCTCGCCGCTCGCTCGCCTTTGAGGGAACGGCGGCACTTTCACACAAGCGTACCGCGTCCGTCAGCGTTTCGAGGTTGCTGTCTATATTAATTAAAGAGCCGCGAAGGTGGGCGGCAAAAGTGGGTGGAAATTCCACGAGGGGGGAGTTTCTCTCCCGAATTAATTTTTCTCGTTGCGATTGGGAAAAATTGATCCTGCAGTCGAGAAAATTCATTCTTGCAGATGAAGGAAAAGCGCGTGTCTCTGGAGGAATAAAGTTTGCCTTTATTTGGCAGTCGGTTGCTGTCTCTCAGGTGCCGGAAAGGATATATTTTGGGAAATATTTGTGGCTCCGTAATGTGAAGAAGAAACGAATCTCGCGAAGAGATATTAGTGAAAGGCGAAGACAAGATCGTCTGTTGAAAGCTTTTGTTTGCATAATGAGAGTAGAGAGAGCTTATAAGTTGATTAGTAATTAATAATTTCAGTTTATATACTCCAGAAATTAGAAAGGAGATTAGACGTCAAACGTTTGATACCAGAGTGAAGTATATTCTTTAAAGTTAGATTTATACTTGCATAAATGTATTTAATTTTGCAGTTGAGATTTAATGTATATCAATTTTACTTCTATAATTTTAGAAATTAATATACTATAAAAATTATTATCAAAATTGCAAAAAATTAACAATTTCTTTAAAGAAATTAAACAATTTGGTTGTTTTTGTAGCTGGTTTCAATACAGTTATTATTTCGTATATTTGTATAATATAAATAATATCTATATAACATGAATAACATAAATAAGGACTCTATTTCACCGATCACTATATAATTTTATTCGTTTCATTCACACATTTACATTTGCAATGATTTCATTTGATTATATGTAGGACGAAAGTAACGTTTTCAGCTATTACGGGTATGTTGACCTCAAAATGTTCGCGTTGCCCGCGACAATAAAATTAACGCGCCGCCGCGTGAGAAAAGGAATGAACATAATGTAGCAATACTAATTTCTTTCATTTCGCGTGCCGTTGCGAAACTGTAAGGTGAAACGGTATCGAACTACGCGAAAGTCGCACGGTAGGCTGCCTTAAAATCACGCAGGGTTATCAGGACCAAGCTCGTGCATTCCTCGTGGTGTGGTTCGAGACACTCGATACTTTACCGTACGCTTTACTCATCTTTCTTCCACACGTCGTTAAATCCCTAATTAGATGGGATTACCTTTCGAGGCGTGAAAGGACTTGCGCCGTATACGTTAAATGATCCTAATGGAACGTATAGGAATACCCACGAAAGTATACTTTTCAATCGCGATGACTTTATAAGCTTGGAGACTATTGATTCATAACGAAACATTTGGCATTTAATCCACGTATCGATTCGATTAAATGCCATGCGTTGAAATTTTGTAAGTTTTAAGATTAAGATTTTTTTTCAATTATCAACCCCGTCTGAAGTGAAAGTAGAGTTACTCGAAGTTAATTACTGACAAAGTTAATTACTTTATTACTTGATTTCGACATATAATATTTCTTGGCAAGTAAAATGTAAATAAAGAGGAACATTATATATTTCTGATCGAATTAGAATGGAATATAATTAAATCACGTTTTTAAATGTGGCTTCTATCACTTCGACAGTGGGCGGTGCATCTGGACAATTTTAGGATGTCTGTCGCTTTATTTGGGCAACGATACGGGGCACGTTGCATCAGTAAAACTCGGAAGCAGATAGGCGACCTTTAATACTAAATGTCGGTGTGAATTACGGGTCAATAACTTTGTACCGGATCTATGCCTCTTCCTTTCAGCGTTTCGCGTATTGTGTTTTCGCACGGAAACTGAAAATGACTCGATTACGCCACACACGAACCTTATAAATAATTTGAATGCGACCTAGATTCCTCCATTACCATGATTGAATCTTTTACGTTGCTCATAGCCCAGCGTTAGCTTTTACCTTTGTTTAAAATTCAATCAATAATAATGAAACATCGCTTTATATTACATTTTCATATTTCATTAAGTTTATTCAATAATGTTTGGGCAAAATAATATAAAAAATATTATTTAGGGGCAGAATACATCTGAAGAAAAATTATATCTAAAAACAATATATGCTTAATATCTAAAATGAATATATACTATATTATTCTGCATAAGCAGAATAATGTATATATAAGCAGATATTTATATTATTCTTAAATAAGATGCATATTACTCGTTAGAAAAGTAAAGGAAAAAATATAGACATGCTTTTATATATACGTATTAAAAAATTAATTCGGAAACTTATTACGTACCAAAGAACACTTTAATATGAAAATTTATTTAAAAGTAGTTGATATTGAAAATGTTAATCCTTCCAGTTAGGTTCAATTGGAGTCACATAGTAAGTCGCGTGGGATGTACTATGAGCCATAACTAGAGCAGATAAAATTCGCTTAGCATTGTCTATATTCATGTGTATTAGTGTGATAACGTTGATGATAGTGCAAAAAATATATAAAAACTATTTTCCTTCATTTTTTCTTACGTAAATTTCGCATTCAAATGCGAATTAATATGTCCAAGTATTTATATTAGAATAATTATATTTATGAAGTGATATATTGTCGTGTTTCTTATAATTATTGACATAAATTTTTATATGAATGATATGTATATATAGAGAGAATTTCTGCAGAAAAAAGAAACTATGTACTGTATTTCTAAATTTATTGCACTTATTTTTTATGATAAAATGATACGTCCGGTGGGAATATACCGACCTTCTAAAGTCGATTTAGCGTAAAAATAACTTCAATTCTACAGAAACGTATAATACCTAGGTGTGTCTGCACACACACAATTGAATCATTAGACTTCATTGAATACTTTGAAATTAGATCTTTTTATTAACGAATTTGTTGTGTACAATTGTAAAAAAATCAATTGCAATGTCGGAGTAAAAATATCAATGACTCTATGATACATTTTTTATGCATTCATTGTAAAGCTAATTCGAGACACGAACGTTGCAATTTTGCTTCAACTTAATTACTTTGATATTAATTTTATTGGACATAAAATGAAATGCCATTATTGTTTTGCACATGTTGACTATATTTAAATATAATAAGATCATAAATTAATCACAAGAATTGAGAGGAAAAATTTAGGTAATCCAGAAATATTTTCTTTAAACTTTTTAGACAAGTAATATTAATTTTTTAATATGCTGAATAATTTTTGCTTTTTTAAATTAATGTAACCATTCTACTTCTTGTCTTCTTATCCAATTAAATCAAAACTTGAATTATGTTTTTACAAAAGAGTTTAATAATTATTAATATAATAACATAGTAAAAATTTTTATAATTCTAACAGTGGTCCACGGCTACTGCCATACATAGTAATTTTTAATATAAAATTTTTTCCGTGTATTATCGCTTAATAGATAAATAAGGATATGTAATATTGTGAACTCTCCATGTGTTAATTTTTTATCTCGAGTAGTTGCGTATGGCCATTTCAGCGGTGCATTACTCTAGGGAGATTCTTATGCACTATTAAAGTTGCATATTCCAAATATATACTCAATTTTTCTGAAATTTCTCTCACGGAAGAACGTGAGGCTTATGTCCCTTCATCACATAAGCGATATCACACACAGCATTTGTGGCCACGTAAGCGGTGTGTAAAATTCCAGGGATAGCATTACGTAATTGGCAATTTCCCGTGAATGAATATATATACTTATGAATGAAAAAAGATGTTTTTATTTTATAATTTAGCGGAATCGCGATTCAATATAAATATTTTCAAAAAATATTTTTTTCTGGATAACCTGAATTTTTCTCGCAAATTTTGTAAAATTTATTAACTTATGGTTTCCTCAACATGTGCAATAATAATATTTGATTTTATAATGAATTCTGAATAAAATAAATATCGAAACAATTAAATGTTGTAAGAATACAATGTAATAACAACATAAAGAGCAATATAAACACAATGTAAAATTTATAAAATTAAATTATTAATTGAAATGGTATGAATTATTGAAGTTCGCGCTTTACGAAAATATAATATTTTATTAATATTGCGCTGCAGCTGAGGTGATATGCTCATCGCATGGCAACGTATTAAAAATGTTAATAATTATTTGTTACTCATTCAATATGACGCGGTCATGAGTAACACTAAAATAACGAGTTTATTTTATACGTTCGCATTCTATTTTCACGCAGCCCCAACGTTGTTTCAATTAAAAGAATACATAAAAAATTGTAACAAAATACAAATATTGAATTTCATATTTTTTAATTAATTAGAAGCACGGGCTTGTTTTAGTTTGAATAGAATTTGAATTAAAGCTTTCAAAAATAAGCAAGAGATGTAGCAAGAAATAAAATTCTAATTGGAAATTGGACAGTAATCTTTTACTTTTATTTAAAAAAAGGTCTAGAGACCCTACAGAATATACTTTGAAAATATCTTCCGATGAGGATAGATTTTATTTTGTACAGGATAGACCAAAATTACGACATGATATAATCTAATCACGAGCAGATGACTTCCGGCGCGGCGATGAATGATGACGAACGCTACTAGGAAAATATGCCACAGTTATTGTTATTGTAAAGTTATACTATCTATTTATAACTATACTAGTTATACTATCTATATTTTCTTTAAGGATCGATTGTTCCAACTTCTTGGTAAGCTAACTAACAATTAAATCATATGTTTATCTTTGTCTAATTTGAAGGAGAAACAAAGAGAGACATATGATTTAACCATTAGCTTAGTAGTTAGCTTACCAAGAAGTTGGAACAACCGGCCCTAAGAAAAATTATTTAACTGGAAGTATTGTCTTTCTTTAAAAAATTATTATTTTGTTTTTAATTGATGACTTTGCCTTGAACCTTCAGTAAAATTATATAGTCTCGTTGTATTGCAAAAGATGATTTCCAATCATTGTCCGTTTAAGCTGAAAAAGAATTCTAACTCTAAAACTTTTCTTTCTGAATCTCCGTATATTTCTTTAGAGATATAAGATGATATCAATTGTTTAGTATGTATATAAAAAAGTAAGTAATTCTCTGTTTTACATTTTTCAATTGTAAAGTTTTTGCCGAATCTGAATTGTTTTTGCGAAATTTACGACGATTGATTTTAATTCTAAATATGTTCAATTAATTTAAGAAATGAATCTTTAAAGTGCAATTAAATAACAATCTTTTTTTCGAAATAATATTAGGTAAATTTAATAATATAAATTAATATTGAAAATAAAAGAGCATTTCGGTTCTTTAATAAATCGTCTGCTAAAGATATTAATTAAAAAATTCCATGCTAAAGGATCAACTATAAAAGAATTTATGGTGAAATGAAAATATGATGTTTATGAAACTGTTTAGTTACAGAAAAGTTGCATAAAAATATCCTGGAAAATTTCTCAAGATTTTCCCGCAGAAGTGATTACATTTGAAAAAGCTTAATTATAATAAAACCTCTCTCTTTCTCTCTCGATATTTATTTTTTTATATTTGTATAAATTTCATAAGTAAACTAAGAAGAAACAGTTTGTGCTTCATACTAACTGAGACCATTTTTTCAGGTTTCTTAAGATTATTTTGGAGAAACAAGTACTAAAATAAATATCGAAGGATCTAACGAATCCAAGATCAATTCACAACTTGATGAAAGGAGCGAAAGATCTCGACTAAAAGTACTCAAATACAAAGGGTTGAAAGAGTCTAAAAATTTACGCATTGATTTAATTGAAATGTTGTTGTATAATATTTGGTATTTTATCTGTCGACGAGAACGCCCAGTGCTCTCGACCACCGGCCCCATGTACTCGGTATCCTTTTATTTATTTGTCAGGAGACGGACGTCGCTGCGCATGTGGAGCGTCCTGGCCTGCGCGGGCTGCATCGACCCTCAAACCCATTTCGTACTCTCCAGTACATGCCTAGCCGGATCCCACCGTGCCGGGATAATCGGGAAATAAGTGAAACGATATCGTATCGAATCGGCACATCGAGTTAACCGTTCAACGATTCACCATCGAGAAAACGAGAAAGGGAGAGAGAGAGAAAGAGAGAGGCCCTGCGTCTTGATAAGGCGAAAAAGGAGCCGCGGACATCCAAGCAAATGCGTTTCTGATTACGTTATCTGCCTTCAGAGTATACTATATACACTCACACGATTCTCGTTAACTTATTTTTCAAGGGCTCGTCGAAATCATTTAAAAGTTAAATAGCAAACTGCGATCGCAGGTTCGGTCTCGCGAGAGTGGCAAAAAAGTTTTATGACGTTTTGTGCGTGCATTAAAATGAAATGCTGAAAATATGCCGGTCTTGATGCTTAATTGCTAAAGAAAGACAAAATAATAACCAGAAATTTGTTGCTGTTTTGTCTTTCTTTTTGCATTTTTCTCTTCATTCGTCAATCGTTGTCATTTTCCGTGTTAAGAATTAGATGCTGTCAAATAACACTAAAGTCAAGTAACACTAAAGTTTAACTTGACTTAAATTATGAATTACTTTTAAACATATTATGTACAAAAAATTTTAGTTTTACTAAATTTGTGTTTAGTATAATGTAATATAATTTAATATTTGCATTACTTGAATAATGGGTGATATCTGGGTAATTTGTTATTTACGACTTGGCAAAGGCGAGCCTTACATCCTTTCATTAAACTGTCCGAGAGAGAAGCGCCCCTATTACGCCACAAGAAAATATTAAATAATGAATCTTAATTCATCTAAAATTAAATGAAGAATATTTTCTATTCCTAAATCATTTTAATTATCAAAGCGTATTTGACATAATTTCTATCATCATTAATTACCAAAATGCAGATACATATTGTATCTTATTTTATTTATTTTAAATATATAAACTCGTCTAATAATGGAAAACTTAATACAATAGATTTAACGAAATGCTTTGCGAATATTATTTTACGCGAATTTATTCCTGACAAACGAATTTATTTTAAGCTCTTTTTGCTGAAGTCGCTATCTTCTTGTTTTCCGTCTGTGCATAAATGGTTTAGCAACAACTTTCGTTAACATGCTCATTATATTCGAGCTGTGTGCTGTATACAGGTCAGTAATTTGCCTGATAATAACTTGAAATTTTTACGACGCAGCAATTCTAACGACACGACGCAAGTGTTCATCGGTTGCAGTCGGCAGACAACATTGACATTAAGATAGTGCATAATGAAGTTAATTCTTTAAAGCAACGTAGATAATAGAAAGTTATGCAGCGGCGAAACATACGTATATAATATTTTGATTAATAATATACTTTAAATATATCACGATTTATATAAAACTCGAAATTTATGATAAAATTTTAACGATTTTTGAAGATGTTTCGATCTTTCGATTCTCAATAAATAAAATATTTACTTCTACAATAAATAAAGTACTTATTGCAAATTTTAAAATATAAATGCAGAATGTAATGCAAATAATTCTAATGATGTGTTAAGTAAACGATAGAAACGAAAGAGTTTAATTTTCAAGTTGTTAACTCTTGTTCCTTTAAGAGACGCGGCTTGAAAAACGGTATCCCGATGGTATTCCGTTTGCTTCCGTTTTACTACACTCGCGTACAGTAACATACAGTACATAATACATAGTCGTAATAGCTGGCTCGGATTCACCTGCTCTTTCGCCCGCTAATTCGTTCACACGCACTAATTGCTTCCTTCTTGATCTCGTTCGTGTCGAGCTGCTTCGCGCGTTGCTTCACCGAGCACAGCGTTCATACGAGGTGTTTCACAAGAGTGCCGTCACCTACAGAAAGATATTCTTCGTTATAAAATATTTAAATCCTTATAAGGATAATTTTTCTTTTTGTATCTTCACTTATTGAAAAATATCGTCCCAAACATTTTACATAGCAAACTACACAGAAATCAAAGTCTTTCGCAGTGTTCTTTTGTAATTAACAAATTGACAGTCAGAGAATTTTGGTATATATGAGATACGGCTTAAAGAAATATAATTTATATATTAAAATTCATAATCTTCTTCTCACTTTTTAATTTTCAGAGTATAGTATATTTCAGGGGGCCTATTACGGTTTTCGGGATTGAGTGAAAATTACAAAAGTGAACAAATTCACTAGGTTTTGACCAATAAAATTGCTCAAAACCTAGTGAATTGGCTCACTTCTGTAATTTTCACTCAATCCCGAAAACCGTAATAGGCCCCCTGAGCTAACTATTTATTTTATCCTATTCTTCTTCTGTTTTTTCGAGAATTTCCTTCCAAAAAGAAAATCTCCAAAAAGAATTTCCTTCCAAAACAAATTCCTTCATTATTTTCACTTATCATAGATGCTGATATCATCTATTTAAACACTTTTAAAAATTAAAATTAATAGAGTGATTGTGATTCTAAATCTCTTAAACTACATGCATCAGTAACAGGTCTCTCTTATCGATTTGCAAAAGGCATTCTGAAGACGTAAAATCGATCGTCTAAAAATGAATGGTGTTGCAGACGAGGGTGTCGACAATTGTTGCGTGTAAAATCGCGCGATAATGTAAAGATAAAAACGATAAAAACGAAAAAGCAAGAACGTTTTCCGTGAACACTAAAATCGTGAAAGTAAGATAAAGAAAAACTGTCTCGATGGTTCTTCGTGGCTTGTTGGCCCCTGCGGCAGCTCGTTGGAGAAGAAATAAAATCGCGAAAAGGTAAAATGGGCGTTGCAACTGACAGATTATTAAATAAATATATTTTGTTCTTTTATATATTACATACATTTTAGAGACTTTATACTGATAAAAATTCCGAAACTGGCATTAAGTAAAGAAAGGCGATGCTTAAAAAATCCTATTAATTTTTATGGGGGGAGAATATCGAGAAGCATTAGCAGCAATTAACAAACTGGTTTCATTATAATTATTATTATCGATTAAAGTTTAATCATTAAACCGTCGATCGGTTAAAATCGAGTGTCTCCGTTTAGTTAATGGATTTCGATCGAACATAAGCGACTCGCGTTTATAACACACAATTACGAGTGGACACGCTCAAGTATATACCACTTAAATAGATCAATGCGGTAGACCGCTGAAAGACCCGGATCGTATTGCGTTAATTGATATCCGCATTAATTCAGTCCGTTTCGTTTCAGAAGCCAGAACGCCACTTGGGATAGCGTAAACGCGCCTGTCGGCCAATTGGGACTGTCACGTTATGGACCGCAGGTGATGAGTGTGCTGTGTTTATGCACCTCCAACATCCACCAATCTACCCGTAACGTCACGCAGGCCGGCAAGATACTTCCGAGTCCGCCGTCAGACACTCTTTGCGAGCAGCGAACAACGCCCTCGCAGGAAATACCCACTGACGAGCTGGCTCTATTAGCTAAGCTGGAGGAAGCCAATAGGTGAATAATCAAGTGGTCCCCGCCTATCGCCTGATGCTATAAGCAAACCGCTACTAATCTCTGATCTTTCAAGAATCAAACAATTCTTGTACACCGCACGGACTAATAAATCAGTACTTATCTAACAAGCACGGAAAGCAAAATTCTCACATTTTCCACTTTGATTTGTGGTAAAATTGAAGAGACCTCTTGCATGTACAAATATTTGGATAAAGTGCCTGGATTTCCTTTCATTTCAAGTTTAGAATCAAAATGCTAAATGTTAATTTTGGCTTGGAATTGATGCACAGTAGGATGCAAAATAAGGCTGCACTTTTAACTCAATGTCAAAAAATACGGGAAAAGACGTAAGTTTTGCTTTTCTTTTTCCTTAATAATATATAATATGAAGTTAATTTATCTTGAAAACGCACGTTATCAAATTTAATTACGTAACTTATAAGGAAGAAATATTTACAATATACAATAAGATAATTTACAAATTTTTAAAGAATATATTATATTTGTAATAAAAATAGAAATTTGCCTGTATATTTTTACAAGAAATATCTATAATCAAAATATAAATAGTTTAATTTTTAAAAATAAGAGAATAAATTTAATAAGAGAATAAATAGTTTATGTAAAAATTATATCTAACGCACATTACTTACACAACAACAAATTCCGAATAAAGTGATTTGTGTAAAATGCTATGTAAATCTACACATTATTTTCCGCGATATGGTGCAAATAAAAATTATAATCTACCATTTTATTTCAGGCTGATCGAATCCGATGCAAAGTCACTGAATTCTCTCCAAAGCAATCACAGCAGGAAGGGCTCCGATACATCCCAGGTGTCCGTGGCGTCGGGGGGCAGCGGAGGTAACGGCGATGCTGCTCTCCGACGCCACAACCCAGCCGATGGTGAAGAGAATACGTGGACTCTCTGGGGTCATATAGTAGCTGATTGGGATTATCATTGGAAGAAACGAAAAGAATTTGTTAAGGAATTGGTTCGTCAAGGCATACCTCACCATTTCAGGTAGTGCATATATATATGTATTATTGAAAGATATATTGTACATTATTAAAACCATGACAATTTATTAATATTATTTTTATAGGGGCATTGTTTGGCAATTATTAAGTGGTGCCCATGATTCTCCAGTTAAGAAACAATTCGCCGAGTACATTAAAGCAACATCAGCCTGTGAAAGGATAATTAGAAGGGATATCGCTAGGACGTATCCTGAACATGACTTTTTCAAAGAAAAGGATGGTTTCGGTCAGGAGAGTTTATTTAATGTTATGAAAGCGTATAGCCTACATGATCGCGAAGTAGGATACTGCCAAGGTTCAGGATTTATAGTAGGATTACTTTTAATGCAGGTAAAGTGTTAACAAATTATAAAATATAAAGAAGTGTATAAAATCAAGAAATTATCCATAAATTCAATTTTATGAACATGTATCTTTATTGATTATTCTACATAAAAAAAGAAAGAAAGAACGTATGTTTTACTATAAGAATAATTTTGTATTCTGTTGCAGCAAATGCCAGAAGAAGAAGCGTTTGCTGTACTTGTAGCGCTAATGCAAGAGTATCGTTTACGAGACATGTTCAAACCAAGTATGGCTGAATTAGGGGTGTGCATGTATCAGCTGGAACATTTAGTTGCTGATGCACATCCCGAACTTCATGCTCACTTTACGGCCCAAGGTTTCCATACGTCGATGTATGCATCTTCTTGGTTTCTTACACTATTTACCACAGCGCTAAGCCTTCCCCTAGCGTGCCGCATTTTTGACGTATTTCTATCAGAGGGGATGGAAATTATCTTTAAGGTTGCATTGGCAATGCTACAGTTAGGCAAAGAAGATTTGCTCAGTTTGGATATGGAGGGCATGTTAAAGGTAAGATTTTATGAGTAAAGTTGCATTACTCATAAGATATTAGACTTCATTCGAGAAATCATTGTCGGCGCTGAAATTAATTTTTAGCATATTTTATATTTTTAAACGAGAATATGGATTGTATATATATTTGCTTTAACAGCAAATTACATTTTTATGTATTTTGTTTAACAGCAATTACATATTAACAACTTTTTTCATACAGTTTTTCCAAAAGCAATTGCCTGGAAAGGCCGAAAAAGATCCCGATGGCCTTATGACGCTCGCATATGGAATGAAAATCAATCCGAAAAGAATGAAGAAACTAGAAAAAGATTACACCATCTTAAAGATGAAGGAACAAGAAGAGATGGTCGAGTTACGCAGGCTCAGAGCAGAAAACAGATTGCTTAGACAAAGAACTGAACTTTTAGAAGCGGAGTCCGCTGAATTGGCTGATAGATTAGTTAGAGGGCAAGTGTCACGCGCCGAAGAGGAGGAGACCGCTTTTATAGCGCAAAGAGAACTGGCAGCGCTTCGGCATTCGCATCTTGAGACGAGCCATCAACTCGAACAAGCTCATGAAGAATTGAGATCGTTGTCGATCCTTCTCGAGGAGAACGTGACGTCTAGACAGTCATCACTCGACGAGATATTAGTGAAACAAGAAGCATTATCGCAGAAGGAAGAGATGATACAATGTTTGCAAGAGGAATTGGTTAGAGTTAGATTACACGAGGCAGAAAACGACGCACTGATTAGGGAACTCAGAGGAAGGATACAAGAATTAGAACAAGACAAGAAAACTCTGCGCGAATCGACGCCGGACAATTCCGTTGCTCATTTGCAAGAGGAACTTATTGCAGTTAAGCTTAGAGAGGCAGAAGCCAACTTATCTTTAAAGGTAAAGTCTGCTATGTCCTTATATATAACTTTGCCATTTTTTATGAGTATCACTAATATTAGACAAATTTACATAATTGTATATCACACAGGATCTGCGGCAGAGGGTCATGGAACTAAGTGCAGCTTGGCAGAGGCATCTACAAGAGCACCGGTCCGCTCAATCAGCGCCTGCCGCTGATTCTACGCCAAAGAAGCTGCTCTTTTGGGAGAATCGGGGCCACGAGGTGCAGAAATTTGAGGAAGACTTAATGACGACCAGAATTCGAGAGATGGAAGCGTTGACTGAAGTTAAAGAGCTGCGACTTAAAGTTATGGAGCTTGAAACTCAGGTGCAGGTAGCAACTAATCAACTCCGTAGACAAGACGAGGGTGGAAAAGTACTTAAAGACGAATTGGAAGCTGCGTTAGCTCGGGAGAAGGATCTGGCTGCCAAGCTGAGAGAACAACAGCACAAGTATTCCGATCTGGAATCGAAAATGAAGGACGAGGCTATGATGGCCAGGATACGCGATGCCGAACACGCGCAGCAAGTGGCGGAACTTACGCAGAAAATATCTCTTCTCGAGTTGAAGGTTATTTCATATACATTTAACAAACGTTAATGCTAAAAGATTTAAATATGTAACGTCTAACATTTTTATAGAATGAGGAGATGCATGCGGAAGGCGAACTTAGGAATAATTTAGATGACAGTGAGAAAGTAAGGGAGCTTCAAGATAAGGTCGCTGAATTAAAGGCCGAGGTATGTGAAATTAAAAAATTTATCTTGTCTATTGTATTAACAAAAGCAGTATCTCGGAATATTGCAGTAAGGGGTGAACTATGTTTTATGATACAAAATATATGTATATTTTTCATGTAATATAATATATATTAAGGGCAACTCAACAAGTTCATTCTATGCAGACATAACTATATGTATAAGCAGATCACACAAAAATATCACTGCGCAACTCTTCATACAGCACACAATATCTGTGATATCTTATTATATACGTCTTTTGGATATTTTCACCGTGTTTAATAAAATATGACATTTATTTAAATAATGAAAAGCGCTGAAATACAATTAAGTGTTACTGTACATAGATACTTCCCGTTATTTTTTAAAATAAATATTGTAATAGCGTAGTAAAAATTTCTATTACAGCTAAACAATAATTTTACAGCTAAAATAATTTCAAAAAATAATTCGTAAATATTTAACAATCTTATTAAATAACTTTATTTCATGACTTTATTAATAAATTTATTAATTTTATAATATAATATGATCACAATTACAGCTTTTAGCAATGATTAAACTCTCTAGATATTTTATGAAGTCCCATTCAGATATACAATGAAAATACTTTTCACTGTTTTTTAAAGCACTGCATTGTTATGTGTTCTTTTTCTGATTCTGCAAAATATATGTGATACTGTATTTTATAAGATGATTCGATTATCATGAAAATACATTATGATATCAATTACTGGTATTTTTTATACCATGTTAATCTTGATAAGTCAGATGTTTACGTTATTTAAGTGTGATATATATATGTGATATATTATTTAAAATTGTATAAAAGATTACACCATACAGTCCTAACAAGTGTATTATATGTAAACTGAACGTTTTGATTTTTAATGTGCTACCACATATTGCACTCATAAACTACAAAATCGCGCCTACTGTATGCAAAAGACATTTCACTTTGCTAAGTCATAAACATAAAGATATCATTCATTATTGATGTCATACACTTACCAGATGCACAAATCGCACCTCTTACTGCAATTTAACGCTAACCAACACGCTTCATAACGTCGTCGCTTCTGGTGGACTGCAGAGAAAACAATATTCATAATTACTATGACTAAAATCTGTTTTGTCAATGAATGAACATTTCTTTACTAACTTATTTTATTTATTTTGCTACCATTAAATTATTGCTATATTAATAAGAAAAACCTGCTATGTATACCTAACAAATTAACTAATATTTTGTATTTAACAATAAGAAATTGATGTTTTCTTCAATCAATGAATGTGCAGCCGTGATTTTTTTAAGCAGGATATGTACAATCTTGTTGCGCCGAAGAGATAATATCTACGACAATGATTGTTATTGTATAAAAGTATCCAGCGGTAACTAATACTAACCAGAAGGGACTAATCGTTGTTGCAAAACTAACCCTCTATTGCTGTGTTATCTCTGTCTCTCCTCAGTACCCTACGCCAATCACCAGCCCGGAGACTGAGCCTTGGCGCTGGCTCGAGTAAGTCTTTATCCATGCGTAAGCATCATTTTCTACCGTCTCCGTGTATGTACGTGGCATGATATTTCTTTTACTGTAGATGAATGGCGTTGTAGCTGGCTCTGTATTTATTGCCTACGTTTTCCATCTAGGATTCCGTTCGGAATCCTTGCTGGTATTAATAATCGTAGTGTTCATTTACATAACGAGTAAACAGACTTAAATTTGCAATTCATAATTGTATGAATCAAAGTCATTATACATGTACATTGTAAATATATTACTATCGATATAATTAGTTTCATTGTAAACCTGTAATTAAATTCGATTGGAGAACAGAAATTGTTTTGTGAAAAACAAGGGATTGAAGATATTCCATTTACTTAACATATAATTTTACATCTTTCGATATTGTCGCGTGAATCGACATGAGTAGTACCATCGGATACGATCAGATGAATTAAATTAAAACTGAATTAAAATGTGGCTCACTTTCTGTATTATATGCGTGGTGATATGCTATGGCGTGCTCTTCCCGTTTAACTGCATGCTTCCTTAAGATTAAGTTCACTGTTTCGTTCTGATAAACATTCACGGCTGCTGCTTTTAACTCGAAGAAGAAAAAACGCATAGATGTGAAAGAGGCGTGAAAGTATTTATGAAAGTATCGTTAAAGTTCACTAAATTAGTGCGTTTTGAGTTTTTTTTTCTTCGATATATCATTCATTTGCATGACTTTATCTAATAATTGATATGTTAATAAACTAATATCTACATTAATGCAATAAATCTTAATAAAGATCTTAAGTAATTTAGGAAATTAGAAAAATTCTAAACTAATTCTTTTAAAATGTCTTTCAAGTTACAACTTTTAAAAGTATCTTTTCAGAAAAAGAAGGAACAATTTCTGATTTGATCATTAAACCTAATTGTGAAAAATAAATAATGACAATATATACTTATAATTGCACTAGGAAATGTATTTCTAGAACCAAAGTAATTGCAAAACAGCTAAAGTATTTCGGAAATTTCAGATTCAATTAGATAGATTAACTTGTCTCTTAATATTCCGATCTCTCTTCTGTAATGAGAGTCGAATAAATATTTTCTTTTGTGAAGCAGGATATCGCTCTTTCTTTCTCCTTCTGGAGAATTACTTAGAAATGCGTTTTGCATCACGTCTATTTGTCACAGGTCATGAGACTAGAGAGTTGGAAACAACGGTGGACAGGACTTGGCGGGCAAACCATGCGAAGTTTTAGCGTCGATACTGAAAGCGAATTGGACGAGCGGGATCTCAGAATTTGCTTGCAGGATCATATCAATACGACCACGCCAAACTCACCCGAGGTATAGAATTCTATGTATACCAAGACCATTAGGCAGCTAACAATACTCCGTTATCGATGCGCACGAACCTTTTGTTCGTTGTCGGCTTTCGCTGTAGGAAATAATGCGTATGCGCTTAGACTGTAACACGAGAGTAGACCGTAATAATCCTGTTTAGTTACGTGTATTACTATTAGGCCAAATATAATACGCATAGCCGTTAATTAATTATGCTAACGATGACGAAACGAAACAATGAAACGATAGATGCTTTCGGTAATCGAAGTAATCTCGATCGTAATCAGGACCTGAAACGATTGTTTTTAAAAAGCTTGGTTATAATTTACAATTCGACGTGTTGAAATTTCTTCAGAGCGGTATAACTTCGTCGGAATAAAAAACTCTTTTATGCATAGTGGCAAAATATCGTTTATTACTCTAGCAATATTATTTTTGTTATTATAACATTTTTATAGATTACATTACTCAGAGTATTATAGAGCATATATTAGTTGTAGTTATATAACAGAGTATTATAGAATATAACCAACATTTGTTTATATATTAACCAGTAAAAGATCATAATAATCTATATTTGAAAGAGATTTATAACTGATACATGATAATTTCGAAAAAAAAACTACAAAATCTGGAGGACGCAAAAAAATTTGAATTTTATTTTTTCCATTAATCTAATTCCATTCCATATTTGCGGGAAGTGTTTTATATAAGATGTTTCTTAATTATGTTATATATATTATATATATATATATATATATATATTTCTTATCTTACTAAGTTCTCTAGAGAGTTCCGAATTCGAATTTTAATAATTAATCTTTCCATATTAGCAGGTCTAATTTGAATCAGGAATTTTAAATCGGATTTAGTCACATTATTTCTTATCAAAATATACGTTCTTCTAATGACTTCGATCATTCTTCGAAGGTTTCGAAAAACGTGCATTTCAACTCTCGCCTAATCTCTTATCTCATTGCCCTGAAGAAGAACGATTACCGGAATTAATAAGATCAATTCTAATAATTAATCTCCACTTCTTTTATCACCTGTATTTTCGCGATACAAATGTAGATTTATATAGAAAACTTTTCGCGAAAGCTTGATTACGATCTGTAGATTATATGAAGATTATCATTAGACTTTCCGTGACACACGCAACTGTTTTTATACGCATGATATACTCTGTGTATTTTTTGTAATTCATACCAAATGTAATCGCATTTAAGAAGTTATATATTTAGTGCCGGAAAACGTGGGGACAGTAATGTATCACCGTTTTTTATAAAAATATGTATTTATATATTATATACATATATGTGTGTATGTGTGTGTGTGTGTGTGTGTGTGTGTGTGTGTGTGTGTGTGTGTGTGTGTGTGTGTGTGTGTGTGTGTGTGTCACGAGGAATCATCGCATACGAATCACGATATTCATACAACACACATATACTGTGTGCGTTACTCGAATCGAAATTTAACTATCTAAAGTTTAAGATTATATATTCTCGACCGACGACCAGGAGGGTATATCGAATTCTTATTATATTGTTGTCCTATATATGTATATTATTTGTAACATACTTAACGAATTTCTAAAAAAAAAAGGAATAAGATTAATTTTTATGGGTAATATGCAATTTGCGCACAGCACCAAGTTTGTATAGTTAATTAGTTGATGATAAATTATATGACAGATTAGAAAATCACGATAAGTCGACCACAATCGCTCCGAAGAGAAAAAAAGTTGTCTTTTTCAATCGATTTAACGGTTCCAGATTGTTGAAATTGAAACCGGACGAGATAATCGGAAGTACTTGTAAGAATTAGCTCCCGAGCATAGCTCGTTCCTTAACAGTGACTTGGATAATTACTTCCAACGTAAGTATTCGCGTAAATGTCTTGCTACTTTCTTTTATAGCGAGCCACCTTAGCCTACTTGCAGCGCGTCTTCTCTCGCTTGGCCTAAATCATTACGTCCCATTCCTTTGTTGCGTCAAATAACCCGGCATTGTTTTAACCGTGTCACAATACGCCGTTTAAATCCGTGTATTAACTTGTGCATCACGAAGTCACTTTCGATAGGAGCCCTCTTCGCTTTTCACGCATGCATGTGTGCAAATTAGCATGAGCGTATCGTTAACGAAGTCACGGCGACAGAAAAACCGTATTAGTATTTTTCGATTATGTGCTTTACGGGCAATTTTGTATCGCGCGAAAAACGAGTTAAGCAGATTTGAAAAAGAAAAAAACACGAGGTAAAATTGATATTAATTAAGGATTGAACGAGGATTGTAGAAAAACGCGGACGATACGACTGTTCACGACGTGTCGAGCAATGTATTTATTTGTAAGTAGCACGACGAAGAATAAATGTGCAAGGACCGAAGAGAAAGTGACGTTTGTATCTGCGTTTCTGAGTTTAGCGGGGGTATTTACGGCGATACATTTTTCCGATTCCGTTGCACGTCAAAGTTGTGCTATTAAAAAGATTATGCTGTTACACGGGCTGCTAGATAGTCGATTTAATCAAATTTCTTGGCATCGTAGAATAACGACGGTGAGTTACGACGTGCGAACCGCGTTCTAGTATCATAATACCTGTCTGTAGTTTCTGCGTCATTGGATCTGTGTATATAGACTGTCCTAGACCTACCGAGCTGTCTTCCAGCCACGAACACCCGAGAAGCCGAGCTATTAATTAAATCGGCGACTGTTTCGACGTTATGGCTTCGATATAATTATGAAATTATCTGGAGAGAGAAATTATGTGCAAATTGAAGGGTGCGCTTAAACGAATTAAGCTCCAAAAGCGTTAATCGATAATGAAATTGTTATTGTTCAGTAAGCTTGAAGCGAATCTGACGTTGACGATAATTTAGTCCTATTATTTTGAAGCTTTTAATGACTGTGATACAATCTCTTTTCAGAAACTAGAACGCTGCGTCGAACGGTAGGTCTCAGTCGAGTTTGCGCCGAAAAAAAACTGGTCGATATAGAATTCATAGAATGTATTGAAATATTGCAATTTAACAAGTGCGGCTCGCTAGGTCGAGAACACCGTGTACGCAGTACGAATGCATTCCATTTAATTAAATTATTGATCGTGCGCGATAAAAGCGAAGTAATAAATAAATCAACAACTACGATTGCATTTAGCGGTATTAATAAATTAAGTTACATGGATTACGTTATTTGTGAAGGCAAACCATTATCAGTTATCACATATTAGCCATCATGCGTTCCCAAGAAATATCCCATAGGTTTAGTTTTTTATTAAATTAGTCGTATAACGTTTTCAGATTTTAATAAAAGTTAAATTTATTTTATTTTCAAACTATAATAGATTTAAAATCAACAACTACA